>CM060462.1:18171398-18251398 GCA_030544235.1 Lepturacanthus savala | reverse complement strand
GATTGTGTGGATTGACAACTAGTGAGGATTTACTGGTCAATTTGCGAGAAAGCCTTATATATAAATAGCCCTGTCTGAAATGAGGTGAAATATGATCACTGTTACTCAATGCCTCAGAAAATTGTGACACAGTTTGACACTGAGAAAATGCACAAAAAGAAAAGAAAAAAGATCACTGTAGGCTATAACAATCTCTTTTTATTCTCTATTCCGAACAATCAATTCAAAATTAACAGTCCTCAGGGGTACCATTATTATAAAAGGCCAAAACATTTATTTCATGTCTCTGCATATAGTAATAGAAAGGATATATGAAATTCTAAATCAGATAATATACTAATAATGAATGCTGTTCCAATAAACCACTTTGTAATATTCATCGGGCTCACACACAAAGATTTATTCATTCCATTCATTAATATCATAGTTATTGTCCAGTATTTTTTTTTCCTGCTGTCCGGTTGTACTGTCTGGCTGTACTCATGCCTCAAATTCCAAACTCTAGTCTCAACACTGCACTTCCATCTCACTTGCTTTTACTCTCTGTCGGTATCTGTTTCTCTCTCTCGCTCTGTCTCTTTATATCCTCAAGTGGTTGCATTTCATTTTTGGTTACTCAAAAGAAAACATCCATTTGCCTGAGTTACCACTATAGAACATTGCGGTGGTTTCAGCATTTCAACAAGCTCGCTGTGTTTGTGATACCTCTGATGGCTCTCTTGCACCACCGAAGCATTGATCGGGATTCACATTAACTTGGAAGATGGCTTCTTTCAGACTGCCTGGTCGATCTCAGTGCTGAGAGGCTCCATCATGTCAGAGACTGCGTCCGGAACCTCCTGGACCTCCTCGCTCAGGTTCACGTCCTTTTTCAGTTCAAAGTCACTCTGCACCTTGACAGGTGTCTCCTCTGGCTTTTCACTACCATTAAGACATTCCTCTGTCTTTGTGGAATTGTTGAGAGCAGAATCTGTGCACTCTCCGTTCACAGCTGGAACTGCATCTACTTCTGCCACATCCTCCATAAGAGAAGGGCTCTTCAAATCTCCATTTCCCATCTTACTCTCTACCTCGGGCTCTGGGCAAGGCACCTCTTCCACAGAGGCTTCGGCTACCTCTCCAGACTCAGCAGTAATTTCACTGGCAGATACCGACTCAGAGATGATGATCTCAGGAACAGGTTCTGCTACTTCTGGCTCAGCTGTCACCTCAGAGCTGGAGGCTTCTGTTGCGGCAGATTCCTCTTCTGTAAGCTTGGTTTCAGTGAGAACCTCCTCTGCTGCGGACTCTAAGACCTCAGGTGCCGCTGCCTCTGCTTCCACAGTCTCAAGTTCTGTAACGTCAGATGTGGGTACAACTGGTTCTGGCTCAACTTCTTGTACTTGTTCCTCAGCTGGGGGTTCAATTATATCAGCCTTTGGCTCTGGGTCTACTAATGGCTCTGGTTCTGGCTCTGGTGCTTCCTCTGGCTCTACTACTTGCTCTGGTTCTGGCTCTGGGGCTTGCTCTGACTCTACGACTTGCTCTGGTTCTGGCTCTGGTGCTTTCTCTGGTTCTGGCTCGGGCTCTGCAGCCTGCTCTGGTTCTGGCTCTGGTGCTTGCTCTAGCTCTGGCTCTGGGGCTTTCTCTGGTTCTTGCTCTGGTTCTGGTTCAGCTGGCTCAGGTTCAAGCACCACCGCCGCCTCCTCCACAACAGCTTCAGGCTCAGTAACAGTCTCTGGAATGATCTCAGACTCTTGGTCTTTGGGTGCTTCCTCTGTGCTGACAGCAACAACTTCTGGGTCTGGCACAGATTCTACAGCAGCAGCGGGTTCTTCTACAGGGAGCACTTCAGGTTCAGCCTCACTTGGTGCAGGTTCTTCTGTTACTGGAGAGGTTTCCTCTGTTACCACCACAGGTTCCTCTACTGCTGCTGCTGTAGCCTCTGAGAGTTCTACTGGAGCTTGTTCCTCTACTACTGGGATTGATTCTTCCTGTACTGGAATAGGTTCCTCTGCTGAAGGAGCAGATACCTCAGCTGCTACAACTGGTTCCTCAACTACTGCCACTGGTTCTTCTACTACTGGAGCTTCTTCCTGTGTGACGGCAGCTGGTTCTTCTGACACTGGAGCTGCTTCCACTGGAGCTGCAGCTGGTTCCTCTGGTACTGGAGCCGCTTCCTCTGTGACTGCAGCTGGTTCCTCTGGTACTGGAGCCGCTTCCACTGGAGTTGCAGGAGCTGGTTCTTCTACTACTGGAGGTGCTTCTTCTGTGACTGCAACTGGCTCTTCTACTACTGGAGCTGCTACCTCCGTGACTGCAACTGGTTCTTCGACCACTGGAGCTACTTCCTGCGTGATTGCAGCTGGTTCTTCGACTACTGGAGCTACTTCCTGTGTGATTGCAGCGGGTTCTTCTAGTACTGGAGCTACTTCCTGTGTGACTGCAGCTGGTTCTTCTACTACTGGAGCTGCTACCTCCGTGACTGCAGCTGGTTCTGCGGCTACTGGAGCTGCTACCTCCGTGACTGGAGCTGGTTCCTCTACTACTGGAGCTGCTACCTCTGTGACTGCAGCTGGTTCTTCTGGTGCTGGAGCTGCAGGAGCCGGTTCCTCTGCTACTGGAGCTGCTTCCTCTTTGACCGCAGGAGCTGCTTCTTCTGGAGGTGCAGATTTGGGCTCCTCCGGGGCAGCTTCAGTTACCACTGCCGCAGCTGACTCCACAGCTTGTTCTACCACATTGCCCGCTTCCGCCTTCAATTGAGCATCTGTGGGTGGGGCAGCATCCTCCGCTTTAGCAGACTCCTGTGCAGCAGCAGTTGCTGGTGCGGCCTCATCCTTCGTCTCTTTGGGGTCACTCACATCATATCCCTTCCTCTTCCTGCTTAGTTTGCCTCCCATGGTGTCTCCTAGGAATGATAGGATGAAAATGGATGTCAATGTGAGAAATAACAAACCACACAACAGGAAAATACAGTATATCCTTATTAAGACGCTGACGCATTATTCCTGCAGTCAATGCCCAGTTGGTTTTAGTAGTTAAAATGTAAACATTTTGCAAATATAAGGAATGTATTGAGGTTATTTACATACAAACTGGAAATTCCACATTGTTTGTCTAAAATCCCTTTATACTATATAATATAGCACAAATGCATTGTTAAAACAAGTAAAAAATAATATTATTTGAAGAAAAATGATGATATAGTAGAGTTTAAGATTATAAAAAGATAAAATGTCGTTGTTTTTCTTTTCTTTCTTCTTAACAATTTAATTCATACATTAAAATGTGTCATGGAACACCAATGTCTACAATCTATTATTGGATTTGATAAAGTTCCTTAGGAAAAAAGTACTCTGCCTGTAAAGGGAACCAAGAGAAATCCTTTCTGTAGAGGTGAACTAGAATAGAAGGTCAATTAGGAAATTGCTCCCTGCTAAGTTTGGCTAGAAAACAAATGTAAATGCATGGGAACCTCACTGAGATCACACAGCTCTAGAGAACTCTCTACCCTTTGAGGAATGTTGGGTAAGGCTTGGTGCCAAATGAGCCCGCAACTCTGAGTTGCACATTTATGATGTAGATGTACAATTATTCCTCATTGTGCTCTGCTCTGTAGGCATGTCAAGCTACAAACTATACTGCAGTACATCTCACATGATATAGGGTGTATGTACTGTAGAGATAGTCTGGATCCTGCAGTACAACATATACATTACAATGTTTGATTTTCTGTTTTCTGTTGACACATTCTGTGAATGGAACAAAAATACACTACTTCCATGTCGTGCTATGTGAAATTGTTGCAACATTATCGTGGTCTAAAGGAAGCACTTGTGATTGCCACAGAATTTAACTTCTGTTCAGAGCCAGAATAGAGAACTGGAAGTTCCACTTTATCTTACTGTTTGTGTTTGCAGCCTTCGGGGGGAAATCAACCTGTTTGAATATAAACTCCTCCATCATAAATAAACATTATATTTTGTCAGGATAGAGAATACAGGCTTATATTACAGGTCTTTTTGAATACAGCCTGATTATTTGATTAGGCTCTTTCAGCTTGAAAGCTGCTATTCTAACCAAAGCTGAAAATATTATGCAAGAATTTTTTATGTCCAAAATGCCACAAGCAGGGCTTTTACGCTTCATGGCAGCATGTGGGTAAGGGTACGAATCCGAACAAGCAGGGAACTGTCCATAGTGCTGCAATGGAGCAATCAAGACAGGATGCCACACACACCCAGCTGGGATTGGCTGCATATCCATTACAGCTACAGGCTAATGAGCTGTCCAGTAAGAAAAATAAGAAAAATTCAAAATGTTTTTGATTTTTTTTTTTTTTACATTAACACCAGCCAAATGCTGCTTTTGAAACCACCTTGCTCTAAGTATACTTGATTTTAAATGTGTTATATTCCTTATTGGTTCCTTATTTCTTTTGACTAAAACCGGTGGCTGTGTAGGGAGGGGGGCTCCAAATCAGACAAAGCAAAATGTCACAGTTTGATTAGAATCCTCATATCATTAAAGAGAATTGTGATCTTTCACTGATATGTTATCAGGCTAGTTCACGACACGCTGGTAATACGGTTTTTACGCTCGAATGGACACAATTTTGCGCACATTTGAAAGAAGAGCAAAAAAAAGGAGGCGCGCAAAGGAACAGGCTGCATGTGCCGGTTTAACAAAGGATGGGGATTCCTCACCAGTGGCTTCTCGCTGACAAAAAAAAAAGTAATAGGGGCTGGGCTAAATTGGCAGCAAAGTGATGCCAGCTACCATACATGGAGATTACACAATACACCGGCCCACACTTGAGTGATAAAAGCGACTGAGGGGTCTCCATCCCCCATCCCAACCCACCCCACCGCTGCCTTCCTCGGCCGCTCTGCCATTTTTTTTTTTTTTTTGTGCACGGTGGGTTTTTTTTTGCAAATGTCGCGTTGCTCAGGAGGAATGTTTGAGCAACGCGACATCTGCCGCGTTGAACGCCTCGATCGGAGCGACAAGTCCGCAACTTTATCGCGCTTTAATACTTTGAAAATTAACAAACAAATAAAGAAGGGGCTGCTTTTTAGTGAGACGCACTAAACCAAATCCGACCTCGATGAAATGAACAAGGGGGAGAAGGAAAAAATAAAAATAATATAAATAAATAAAACTCATTGCGTTTACTATTCCAGGCTTGAGATGTACACATTTACATAACAGTAGAAACACATTCACACAGAAGGAGAAAGAGAGAATGAGAGAGGGAGAACAATGGGTAAGCTGCAGCCCAGAGGCATCTTTCTTACTCACTTTTCATTCTTTTTCTTTCTCTCTTTCTTTCCCCCTCACACACACAAAGAAAACCCCACAAATCCTACACACGTTTTAGTTTATAATTAAAAAGAAAAACCGAAAACAACTTAAAAAAATATACATATTGGAATAAAATAATCTGATGTGACTGACCTGTGTTTCTTGAAAGTGATCAGTTGGGGCTTCTTTTTCCTCAGCTCCGGCTGGATGTGATAATGGAGGTAAAAACCTTTGGAGTGACAGCTGCGGGTGAGGTGCAGCCTGGGACTGTGTTGTAACTGAGAAGTGCCCCTCGCAGTTTTTCTAGACATCTGTCGCAATCACAATCCAGCCTACCCCACCACGGCTCCGTCTGCAATCTATACCCTCCCAATCTTTAACCCCTCCTCTGCCGCTCACGCCCACTACAGCGCATATTTCTCTGTTGTAGAAATACCACCGGGGGCCCGAAGGTGATTATGAACGGACTGGACATGTTTCATTTGGTGTGTGTGATTGTGTGTGTGTGCGTGACACACGCGCACACGCACGCACACACACACACACACACACTCCCTACAGGAGTATCATCATAATCTAAATTATGCATAGGAGACATTATGTCAGTAAAACCACTGCTGAACACACACACACATTGATCTCCACAGAACATTACAGTAGTTCCTTGATGTCTTCTTTGTTTTCTCCAGAGCACGAACATCCATTACATGCACAGCAAACAGTGACCATGCAGGAAATATAGACGTCACACATAAAGCATGTCAACAAGCGTAACAAGTTTAAAGGCCTCCCGAGTTCACTATAAAGCCGATTTTAGTCGGTTTTGAACATGCTCAGTAAAAACTATGACACAAACTATGAAGCAAAGTGATTTTATTTGGTTTTAAAGTTCTCGGTTGAATCTTCTTGATTACAGAATGCGACGTAGCCTGTTCTCGACCTATAGTAAACTGTCGACACCAACGTGTGTATGTTTCTTTTAAATAAGTCATTTTAAAATCACGTGACATTATAATTATACACATGAATAGGAGCAAAAGCTCACTCTAACGGTGGGCGAGTATTCTAATGTGTTGCGCCTCTTTGCTATTTGTCTTCCATGTGTTAATGGCACATGGGTGGTCCGGGTGAGACTTAATGAAATTCAACAACTGACCCTTCCAGGTGAACACGTTCTCTACTTTAGAGGTTTAACCTCAAGGTCAAATTGACCCGTTTTAAAGTTTGAAGATCTAGGAAAAAATAGTTAAAAGTCATACTGATCAAGTCAATTTGACCGAGCATCAAACTAAAGGTAAACCTGTGTCAGAAATGTCTGAATATTCAATTCTTAGCAACTTTGAGACATATAACACACGTTTGAACATGCATTTTTTGACTTACCCTAATTAAGCCATTACTTGTTAGAGGTAAGGATCACCATTGTACTAAATACTGATAGACTAGTTATCAGTGGAGTTAATAATGAAATATTAACAATCCCTGTTAGGATTTTTTTAGGTTTTGGACATCTTTTCGACCATTGCTGTTGCTGAGAAATGAAGATAACAAGAGGGTTAAACTAAGCAGCAGACCACTGACACTGAAAACCAGAGATAACTTTGTATATTAATCAAATAAAGTCACAGCGCAAACTATTAAGATGTGACCTTTCTTTAAAACAGTAAAAACAAGTATCAGCATTGTCAAAAAGCAATAGATCACCTCTTGTCATCTACTTTAAACTGCTAGAATATCAGTTTTTATGAGCCATAACCTGATATTCCTCCCAGCAGCAGTTCACTTGTTCCCACTTGCAGCCTTTCTGTAAAAAGAAGGTTGTTTTATCATTCCATGACATGTTTTTCTTTAAACCTTGTCTCAGTGAAACTGAGAGAAAGGCTTTATAAACGGTACAACAATTGGACTGACGATCTGATTACATCACTCAAAACTCACCAGTCTGGCATTAAAACCTCAAATATCTTTGGAAAGCAGCCAAGCAGGGTGTGTGTGTGTGTTTTGCCTGGTTTATGGGGGATTTTGTTCAGGGGATCTTCACATAATTAAAAGAAGGCTGGTTATATAGATACAGTATACGGAGGCACTCAGGTGAAATGAAATGTGTCTCAGCGGCACATGTGTCAAATGATTTATGTCAAATGATTTGTGATGATTTACATTGTTATATCTTTTGATTTAACATAAAATCGAACACGGTCGGAATGCTCATTACCTGCTCTCTGCTTATGATGGTTCGTTTCAATGTTGTTCTTAAGTTTAGAAGGACATCTTGTCTTTTTCCCACACTTTAAATAAATACATTTGTCACTCATGTTTCACAGAAATAAGACCAGGAAAACAGTATTAGTGAAGACACAGCACCCTCTGCTGCCACACAAGCTCATTGCACCTACATACTAGAGTAAGGGGAAACCTTTAAAGGGACATTACAACACATAAACTGCAAAATATCAAAATACCAAATACCAAAAAGTGACCCTAGCTAATATAGTTTGACTAATTTTTGTTGCCATTAAAGCTTTGCAATGACCATGATATGTGATAAATATTTACTCAACAATGACAAAAGTAAAAATCATATGCAAATTTCATTCTTCTACATTTCTTATTTGTTATGTGGCAAAATAACTATTGTTTCTTGATGAAAACCAGAATGTGTCAAAGAAGTGTGAATCAGTTTGGGTTATTAAAAAACAAATTATTAATTAATGATTTTTCTTTTTTAACATTATTTCTGGATTTTTTACTAAAGCTCTGCTATAATGCCTTCTGCTTTCCAGATGCCACAAAGTTCTAGTTTCTATCTGCTATAGAAAATACGATCCATCTTGTTTGTTTTCTCTGCTGGCAGCAGAGAAAACAGTGACAAAGGGGCAGCACAGGCTGGATTTCACATGATGCAAAAGCTCTGGAATGCATTCCCAGGAGTATTTACGCTCCATCCCAGCCAACTGCTCTGCTCCACACAGACAAGGGACTCGGAGATATATGGGGGAGGCTTTGGAAAACCCGCCAAACTTGTCATTTAAATGTCCAAGGCTCATGTGCGAAGTCCTCTGGTCCTGTCAACAAAAACTACAAGACAAAATCTGAAAAAAAGGAGGAAATGAAGAAACAGATGTTGGGCCCAGTAACACACATCATTCAACAGTGTGTGCAGGAATGTGTCAAACTGCTGGGCTCATGTGGAGGATTTCCCAGTATGATCCCGGAGTAGTTAATATAGTTCATGAATATATGATTAAATTGACAATAACTCAGTTTCAACTAAATGTACTATATAGCAGAATTTAGTCGTTCTTATACATTTTGTTAACACAACACTCTTTTCAATTGTGAGAAATACTGAAAGATAAAAGCAAAGAATTGCCTGTTAATGGAGAATTCTGAGGATATAGCCAACTCCTGTAGAGTATAATGTCAGTCAGTCATTTTCTATACCTGCTTATTCCTCATTAGGGTCGCAGGGGTCTGCTGGAGCCAATCCCAGCGCGTTACGGCGAGAGGCAGGGATACACCCCAGATGGTCGCCAGCCAATCGTGGGGCACACACACCATTCACTCACACACTCACACCTACAGACAATTTAGAGTTGCCAATTAACCTCAGCATGTTTTTGGACTGTGGGAGGAAGCCGGAGTACCCGGTGAAAACCCACGCAGACACGGGGAGAACATGCAAACTCCACACAGAAAGGTCCCAGACCCAGGACCAAGGAGGTCTTGAACCTGCGACTTTCTTGCTGTGAGGCAACAGCGCTAACCCCTGCACCACCATGTCGCCCAGAGTATAATGTGTTACTAAGAAATACAAAATTAGATGCTGATAGTTGTGAGTCATAACTTATGCTCCTTACAAGAGCCTCAATTTAGTTTTTAGGAAGGTAGATTGATTGACAAGCTTAGTTGATACCACATTCTGCTTCATTATTAAATTCACTGTTAATAAGTAACACCCATGCTTTTATAATATTGCAAATCCAAAAAGAAATTCTGAATTTGGCACTAGTGTGCAAGCATCACTTTTGTTATAGTGCACTTACATTAACAAGGCAGTCTATTTCAAAATGATCTCTGTCATATTAATTAATTCTACTTTTTAAAAGAGTTAATTTAAGACAGCCGTTTTAACTAAGCCAATTCTAAGCAGTAAATTGTGCCAGTGAGCAATATGAATAGAAGCCAAACCCAAATGAAATGCAGCCAATATATGTATATAGCCATTATGTTATTAATTACACCAATGAGTTTCTGCTATTTCATGTCAAAACTCATGTTATAGCAGATGAAGAAGCGGATATTTATACATTTGTACATGAATCCTGTCTGTACCTAACCTGCTAATCATTTTTTCTGAAGCCAACTTCTGAATAGTTAGTTCAGAATATTCAGTTTAGTGATAAATAAATGCCATAAACATCCCAGCTATGGTAAAAGAACAGGTTTTCTTTTAGCCTATGATATTTAAGCAGGAAGAAGACAAGAAATTTAGTTTATGGTTTGGTTCATATTTTCACTGCCGTAGTTTCAAAAACACTTAAATGGCACCATCTACTGGAAATTTGATATTCACAATATTTGTGATGTTTATATTTATACTAAATGAAATATACTATGTTTTACAACAAACTCCTGCATATAATCAATAGTACATTAAGATCATAGATTTAAAATGAGTTTATTTAGAGTGAAAATCAATATATTCCCAAAATTATCATGCCTTTTTTCCCCTTTTCCACTCTTTGCACCAGCATTGAAAAAAAAAATATTAGTCATGATGTGTGCTGTGCCTTTTACATTCAGTGAAGATGTGCCGTAGAAGAAACTTGGTTGCTAAAGAAGTTGTTGGTACAATAATTAAAGGATGAATAAGTGGAGAAAACTGCAACTGCAAAGCTCTGTGTGGGTTAAATGCTTCAAGCATTTTGAGCTTCTGACCACAGTGTTTTAGATCAGTGTTCTCACCAGCTGTTCAAGAAAAAAACAACAGCTATGACATACTTTATAAAAATGTGTTTTTCTTCTTTCTTCATTTGGCTGTTTGACCTTCACCATGTAATGACATTAAAGGACTTATCTATCTAGTGTCTAATATACATGTAAAGAGTTGACACTATGGGTAGAAGGCTGTTTTCATCTTCATCCGCTGAAAGTGATTACTAAAAGTATGATTTGTGATATCACATGCTAATCTTGGTACTTTCCTTAATGTGAGATGTAAACTCAATGCCCTCAGTGGTCATAGACTGGGAATGGACTTTACAGTGAAGAAGGACACATCATGAATCCAGAAGTTAAAGTTTTTAAATACAAATAAAACACCTTATGTTACAGATCTCTTACTTTGAAGGAGTTTAACCATGTACATTGTATCAGACACACATAATATCAAGCGTATTTTATGTCATGAAACATAGTTTCAAGGCTGTAGTGGAAATAATAGTCAGGTGAACACTGAAAGAGGTTTTCATCACTGTAATCATCCCCCCTTTTCATATTAGCTATTAAAAGATCCCCTTCAAATGTGCTTTCAGTGTAAATGATGGAGGCCAAAAATCCAGTGTCATTATGTTCACAAATATATTTAAAAGTTCATCTGAAGCTTAGATGAGGATTTCACAGTCTGATTTAATAATATCAAGTGGATATCTATCACATTTACAGTCTTTTTAGCACCATATTCTATGTTTGTTTCCTTGATTTTAACACACACATATACATAGAATATAGCTGCCATTATGAACAGAGATCTTCTAGTGGTCCATATGAACAGAAGGAATAGTTTACAGCAAGAAACCCCTATTTGAAAGACCATTTGACCATTTTTATACAGATTTGAAAATGTGAAACTTGTCCTTTAATAATGTCTGGATGGGGATTATAAAGGTTGGAACCAAAGCAGTTTGAACCCATAGAACACAGTGTAATATCAGCAGTCGTAGACAAATTACCCATAGCCTTTATTAATTTGTTATTATTAAATACCAGGGGCGTCAAACTCAATTTTATCCTGGGCCACATCAGTGTTCTGGTTTCCCTCAAAGGGCCAATTATAAAGATCATATCTGCGTATTATTAATAATACATATGTTATTATATTAGATAATTGCCTCTCCACTCATAATAGTGCTGGTGACAAAGTTTTTTAAACAGAATTTATAAATATGCTGATGCAGAAAAATTGTTATATTGTTGTTAGCGGCTAATTATTAAAAATGCTGCAGCAGAACATTGAAAATCATCACAGATATCTAGAGACTCATACAAGAATATGCTGATTACACTATTACCATTTTATTTATTTAATGGGTTTTTCAAAGATTGGAATCTATGGTTTGTGATGTTGTGCTAAATAATAAGAATAGAAAGTACAAGAAATTAATGACAGATGCACTTCAACAAAGGGAAATACGTAAAAATGGAAACTTTCCTGTTTTTAAACAACCTTTGAAAAGAGTTTAGAGTTAAAGTCGTACAAAGACAATGTGTCTCTGTTAAGTTCAAACATTTATTCACTTTCCCATCTCTCAATAAATCACACAGGTCTGTGCAAGCTCTTGAGGGGCCACAGAAAATCAGGTGCCGGGCCAGATTTGGCCCCCAGGCCTTGAGTTTGACACCTATGATATATATGATCTTTAAAATCGGCCCTTTGAGGGAAACCGGTTAATATTTCACTGTTTTTAATCGCTAAATTCACGTAGTACATAGCAAATTAAAAATATATATATATTAATGAATGGCAAATATTACAATTCATCTGAAAAGTCACAAAAGCTGTCAAATAAAATTAGCGGAGTAGAAAGTATAATATTTCCATATTAAATGTAGGCTAGTCGATTGTAAAGTATTATTATCATCATACGTCATTATCATACAAAAGGTTGATGTGGTGATTTGACGCCCCTGGTCTATGGTTCCAGGTCACCGCGGAGACCCGGCGCTGTCGCGGCGTAGCGGTCAACGAATGTAACGCACCCTTGGCTACTTTAGTTGAAGGCGGCGCTAGTGGATCCTGAGCAGCAGGGCCTTGCCTTTGTGGTCGTGTAGGAAGAGAAGATGGCTCCCGTTCTGGAGAAACAGCTCCCGGGCGCAGCCGACAACAACAACGACGAGGAAGAAGGACAAAACCTTTGGCAAGTCGCTGCGTCCCTTCTGACGGCTTCGCTCGTGCCGAGGGTGTTTCATAGAAAAAGCGAAACGCGGTTCCGGTTCTGCATTGTCACCGCCGGCTGTTTTCCAGCCGACTAACCGGCCCCGGCTAGCGGTAACGTTAGCTTAACTATAGCTGGGCGGCCAGCGAGCTAACGTCCTGCCGTTATCTAACGTTATTCTGACCAGATACGGTGTCCACTAATGAGGTTCACTAACGCGGGAAACGTTGTTAAATCAACGAGTCAGGTGTAGGTTAGCGTTTCTTATCATTAACTTATTGTACTTTTATGTAGGACACAACAAGCTAACAAGCTAACTTAGCTACGTTACCAACTGAACTAAGTGTGTAGGAATAATAATGTTGTATTATATCAACGCGTATTCAACTTTATAACACTTTAACGTGCAGCAGTATGTGCAGTTTGGTAGCTGCCGATTCGCAGCTAGTTATTTTTAACGCACCGGTGTTTCGGTTTGAAGAGTGACCGTGTTAACTGGTGACTTCCAGGACATAATAGTCCTTAAAAGCTTTAAATTAAATATTCAATATAATGTATATATTCTTCTTGCACTTGTTGTCGTACATTGTGCAAATACTGGTGTTGTCAACAAGAGCATTCACAATTCTTCACTTTTTTCCCCCTGAAATTTATAGTTTTAACGTTACGCAGCTGAATGTCACCAGATAACACGGCCACTTGTTAAACCGGCACACCGGTCAGTGGAGATGACTTATCATTTCCTGCTTTACGTGTTGTGGACACGGTGACACATCGCATAGCCGGGCTATTAACAGGGAACTATTTTCTGCAACGTTATAACTAATATTTATGTAATGTTGTTAGTAGGGGAGCTGTCAATGTGCCAATTGGCTGTCAGTTCTAATGGCTAATGTTGTCTGTCTGTATGCTATTCTCATTAATGTTCAATCTGACCCGTTTCTTTTAGGTCCTCAATACTGAGTGAAGTCTCTACTCGCTCGAATTCAAAGTTGCCATCAGGAAAAAATATCCTGGTATTTGGTAAGTGTTACTTTAGCCACATGTATGAAAGCTTCTGCAGCGATTACAGTGTATTTGAGGTGGAGCACCACTTGGGGGGGAGAGGAGTGCCTGCATACTGCAAAACCACACACAAGTCGCAAAAACTAATGGTTGTATGTCAAATCTTTTATGGCTCCTCTTTCAGCTTCAATTCATTCTACACTTTAAGAAAGAAGACATAATGGACACATAAATGCACACAAATCTCCCTGGGGTGGGGTTTGTTGATTTAGGGACCTTTTTTAAAAAAAAAAAAAAAAAAAGTGAAAAACACAGATTTTGCCCAGGAAGATGTTTTGAATTGACAGCACATGTGTACATCATATTCTTTATTACAATACACACACAAAGTCCTATGTAACCTGATGAATAATAAATCTTGCAGGTGAGGATGGATCAGGAAAAACAACACTTGTGGCCAAACTTCAAGGAACCGATCACAGCAAGAAAGGGAGGGGACTGGAATATTTGTACTTAAATGTCCATGATGAGGACCGAGATGGTGAGTTCACTTGCTGTAGCTTTTCTTTGGATGTTATCTGCCTTTAAAGTTCACAGTAATGAACTACCTGGGCCTATATTCTACTCATATTTTTCTTTTCTCTTGCAGACCTTACCCGGTGCAACGTGTGGATCCTGGACGGGGACCTGTACCACAAAGGCCTACTTAAGTTTGCTGTTTCGCCTCAGTCACTAGGTGATTGTCTAGCGGTGTTTGTTGCGGACATGTCGCGGCCCTGGACCATTATGGAATCGCTGCAGAAGTGGGCGAGTGTGCTACGCGACCATGTGGACAAGCTCAAGATCCCTCCTGAGGACATGAGAGAAATGGAGCAGAACAGTAAGTAATGGGTTAACTTCATTTACCTGTGCTGGACATTGCAATAGATTGTAATGTATTATTGTAGGGTTATCTGTTAGGATCAAATATAATTGGCAAATGGGAGTATGATGCATCCATGTTGTTTTGTATGTCTCAAGATGGGACTAAAAGCAGAACACACTCAGAAAAGCTGCCTGGAGCATGCCAGGCTGGAAGCAGTGGGAGTCTTGCATAAAAACTCCATGCTTGACTAGTTGCTTTAAAAAAAAAAAAAAAAAAAAAGGAGAAATTGGTCGCTGTGTAGCAAGGGAGGCGAGCGGTGTATAACTTTATGCATTGTCAGGAATATGTTTCTAGGTCATCATTGAAGAGGCCCATGATCCTCAGCTGTGTGCTTTGGCTGCAGGCAAGTTCTGTGGATCGATGAGTGTGATGCACTCATGTTCTCCTGATAATTTTAGAACTGGTCGTCTCTTGCATATGAACAGTCCTTTTGTAATTGGAGAGATTGTTGCTTTTCAAATGGGTTAGTTCAGCCTACAGGGTTTTTCAGAGGGTGCTCGTATTCCTCCAATGTTTGCTTGTTGTTCTTGTAATTCTGATGAGATTTATCGCAAGAAAAGTATTGAATGATTTCATAGGAATTAGTTTAGTTGGGTCTACACAAAATATCTAAAACTGTTAGAAATCTCAACATCTAACTTACCAATGCAAATATGTAAAGGACAAGTTGTAACAAGAAGCCTTGCCTGCTGGCCAAAGTGTAAGCTGAGCCTCTGATGTCCAAGTGATGCTCTTAAATCACATTCTTAATTACCTTGTAAGTGGGTATAATAATTTTTAATGGGTCCATATATTCACTGAATTATTTTGGTTCAAGTAGCTGCATTAGCTCAGGATTGATTTATACAATGTAGTGGAAAGGAAATAGAGCCAGGAAATGATACATTATAGCTTGTAATCCGTAAATGTCGGTACGATCATTCACTGCAGTTGTACGTTTGCAATCATAGTGTCTTTTGTAGGTTGTTTTTCTTGAAATTTCATAATAGTTTGGTCAATTTTTGTGGCTTAACTTAATGTTTTTTGGCATGGCATTTGTGTGATTCCTCTCAAGGGTTCCCTCCTAGCTTCTCTGTAGCCAAACAGTGTGACCCCACCCACTGACACGGTCAATTTTTCCAGTTTAGCTGATGCATGTCATCCAGATAAAGTGTCTTCCAGCATGTCAGTTGTGATGTCAGTAGCAGATTGGTGAGACCCATACAGATATGCATGCATGGATGTGTGCCAGTAAGAGAGACCAACAGCCGACAGACAGGCTGACGGACACACTGGAAGCATGTGAGTGGCTTTTATCCAGGGAGTCTTGCAGCCGTGTTGCATCATGGTTCCCTCCAACAGCAGCGCCAGGGAAAGGAAGGGAAGTGAACTGAGTTGGTCTGCATTCAGTCTGTGGTTCTGACTCCTGGTATGCTGTAACTGAAGTTGTGTGGCTGCTGGAATCATCTCAAGTCAAATTACAGGATCAACTTATTGCTGGGTCACACATTGTTGTGAGAAATGACTTCTTTGTGAAAAGGGACTTTATTTTGGACTATTGTTGAAGCTCTGTTGAAATATCTTAGGCATTTTGTCTAAAAGTGTTTTTCTACTTTAAAAATGTTTTGTTATATTTAATTCATAGAAGGCCAAGCAGTTCCTGATTGTGTGTAATAATGCTGTTTGACCACACCTCTGTTTATGGAGCAAAGTCTGTTTTTCTCTTTTACATAGTCTTTTAAAGTGATAGTTATCTTGGATCTCTCTCTGTAGTATCAGATACTCCCTTTTTGGAATTGTGAAGGTGACTGTGATGTTTGTTTGCTTCTCCTACTTTTATGATTTTTCTGATTTGTTTATAACATATTTCCAAGTAAATGTTTATATCAATGTTCACTTGTTTGTAGCATTCCTAATGCTAACAGTCATCTTGTCACAGTTATCAGTCGATTGATCTCATGTTCTAGCTCTTCACCAACCCTGGGAAGAATTAGATACAAGCCTGTCCTTTAGTCATTCACAATGGAGTAGAGTCTTCCTCTGTTGTTGTAATCTCTGCCATGCTGGCCCAATATACACACTCTAACCTATTTGTGTAATCCTTTGGTCAGAAAGTTCTCTCTTACATGACTTGTTGCATTAGTCCGTTCCTCATATACTTAATCTCATGTTTTTAACCCATTTATACTCTACAGCAACTATAGTTGCCGAAGTCTTTGGCCGTTTTATTCTACACAAAATTAAAAATTGAAATATTACTCATCCATTTTTTTCAATGACATGATAGATAATATGAAGTGTTCCAAGTGTTTTCTCTCACATGACATTGATTTTCTGCCCCTTCCTCCTGAAAACATGGCGACAACAAACCCTCCCAGAAAGTGTCATTTTATTAAATTATGATCTCCAACCCTGACATATATATCTATTTAGTCTTAAAGTCTATAATAAGCCAAAAAATAATTTCATAGCTGAGAAAAAAGGTTGTTTGTTTATAGGCAAATTTTGCAAGCAACAACTATAGTTCACAGTCACTAAAATGTTATTTTTATAGCAGAGTATGAAATAGAAACAGTAGATGCATAACATGATTGTTTGTGACTCTGAAAATTAGTGTTTGTATAAAAACCTGGGGAAAAATAGGCTTATAAGGGTTAAGTAAAGGAGTTGACTCAAAACACCAAGTGAATGTGGCTTTATGGGCTGTCCCCTGCTGCATTCCCGAAGCTCCTAAGGAAGCAGGCTTCCTGCAACTAAACCCCCCCCGACTCACATCACAGTTTTGTCGATGTCTGGACAGTTGAGGCAGTACAACAGGAAAGTAGTATAATGGAAGAATGTTCTCTCTTTTCCCTTTATCTGAAGATTGTTATGTAACAGTGAATTAACACGAGTTAAAATATGGTTACCTTATGCTAAGTGAACAGATCTCCTTTCAACATGCCCATTTCGCTATAGGATTTATATAAAATCACAAAAGGTATTTTATTATAATATAGGGATCAACTTGGCATCACAGATGGTAAAAACCTTTTCTACTGTCATTTTCATGAAGAAATAATTGTTGTGGCACTTAAGACATTGAAAACCAAACTAATGAACCCTTTTGATGGATTTCATCCAGAAATCTCCACCAATAATCTGATTTCCTACGTTTCTCTCTTCCTGTCTTTCTACAAGTGGTGAAAGCTTTCCAAGAGTACACAGAACCAGAGGAGGCCACCCCGGCCTCCCCACAGAGACGGGCCGCACCAGCAGGGGAAGACGAAGCTGTCGTGCTACCGCTTGGAGACAACACACTCACACACAACCTGGGCATTCCAGTGCTAATAGTTTGCACAAAGGTTAGTCAATAGTACAGCCCCATAAAAGTATTATGTCAATGGCTAGATGTGTATCTAGAGACGACTTAAGGATTTCATGTTTTTATAATTGTTTTTTACTAATTTATAAAGTTCCTATACACCTGCACCCTGGTAGTTAAATTTTGAAGGCACATACTGTATCACTTTTGCAGACAATACAGTGCAACACCATTGTTTGCTTTGTGCAAAAGGGAACAATCTCTGTTTTACATGAAGGTCACTGTATGTCTGTTTGGTGACCATCCAAATAAGGTGTCAAATATGGTGTTAATCCTTAAAAATATGCACACATGCAGCCTCTACAGTTTTGTTTTTAAATAGGATAGCTGTAATACTATCTACTTCCCTCTTTAATGCCAGGAGCCACCTATCACAGTCTATAACAGCTAGTTGTGCTTTGCCCCATGAGAGATCATCTCCAGCTCTTGTTTCCTTTTTCCTGATGGTGTCTATTTGAGAGGCCGCTTCGGGGATCCACTCTGGGGGCATTTGTAGTGTGTGTCCAAGCCGTTTTAGAGAAATTCAGCCCGTCTTTGTTGAGTTCTTTATTTAGCCAAAATATGTGGCAGATCTTTCACAGAAAAGTCATCGTGGAATAAACTAACTAGATGTTGGGGTTTTGCATAGGTGCACTGACCTTACCCAAATCTGTGCTGGATATGTTTTTGGGCACCATTGTCGAGATTCCTCAGACTTCCCAAGAGACTCAATGGCTTCAAGTGGCTAATTATTAATAATGATGCGTGCATGTGTGTTGGAGTTGATAGACATCACTTGCTTTTTGGTGGTTCTGAGGATGAAGCCCATCTGTTAAGCAGAGGGGGATGATGCAGCCTTTGTAAAGGCTTTGCATATTCCAGATTGTATAGGGACAAACGCACTGGGCCCAATCTGTTCCCCACATACGTTTTCTACATTACATAAATATGTTTTTACTGGTCTGTCCTGCTTTGTGAGGTACTGTCCTCTAATCAAAAGCTGCCATTATACTCTCTTGTTAACCCTCCAGGCAAAGTTAGAGTGCAGCCATCAGCAGAGCTTCACATGCTAGCTCTGACTAGGAAATGGCCAAAGTACATGTAAGGGTTTTTAGGGACTTTATTCTTGGACAAGATGTTGTGTTGAACAGACAGTACAGTCCCTTGAGGTGAATTTGTGATTTTGGGCCTACAAAATAACACTGACTTGATTTGACTAGATCATAATAAATTTAAGGTGGTGTTACTTTGATGCGTGACATAGACAGGCAGACAGGTCCTGGCAGATAACTAGTAGCCATATCCTTGCAGACATTTATAGCTTTTATTTTTATAAATAAAGTGTCTTTTAGGAACTGATATTCAACTTTTCTCTTTATGGGTATCGGCACGTAGAATTTGGTTCTAATTTGGAACTCAGTTTCTGTCCCCAACTCTACTTCTACCTTAGTCAACTTCTCCCCTTTCTGTGGCCAGTCAAGGCTGACTAATTTAACAGAAACACCAAAATAATTGGTTTGTTCAGTTTCGTGATGTGAATGGCTCCTTATGCACACTATTGATTTTACTTGGCGTTTGAGTGGGATGAAAAAAAACACTTGGGAACACAACACGTGCGGATGAATAGGCTTCTGTTTTGATGAGAACGCAATCAGAAAACAGTCATTGTGGAATTGGCTCGATATGCAAAGAAATAATGAAGAGCCCTGGAAAACTATTACCTTGTTTAAATATTCATGAGTTCTGACATTCAAGCGTCTTTCATTCAAATTATTGTCTCTTTCTTTCTCACTGTTGTTTCTCTTCAGTGTGACGCAGTCGGCGTATTAGAGAAGGAGCATGACTACAAAGAGGAGCACTTCGATTTCATCCAGTCCCATATCAGGCGGTTCTGTTTACAATGTATCCTCCTCATATGTATAGTTTTGTTGTCATCATGGTCGTCCTTGACTGTTCAAACAGAACAGACTCAACATTAGGGTTATTTATATGGCCCTAAGAGGTTTCATTAATTAATGGTGATAAATAATTCTCTGTCCCAGTTCCCTTGAATCTTTTAATCCCTGCCCTTAACCCCAGCTGTTGCGGCCTTAACCAAAGTTAACAGATGGAGCCGGCCTGATCTACACCTCCGTCAAAGAGGAGAAGAACCTGGATCTGCTTTACAAATATATAGTACATAAGATGTATGACTTCCAGTTCACCACACCTGCCTTAGTGGTGGAGAAGGATGCAGTGTTCATGTGAGTAAAATTAGAGACGCTATAGTTTGTTTAGTCTCACCACCAGCTCAAATATTCCTGTCAGCATTATTTAATGACGTTTTAATAATCAGTTTGTATGGCCATCTTTAGACTTGACAGAAACAAATTTTATTTTCATTTATTTTCATGTTTTATTATTTTAAACAGAATTCTTATATTGCGTAACCTCACATTCAATTAAACTGTCTCTTCCATTATTTTAGTCCCTCTGGATGGGATAATGAGAAGAAAATTGGGATTTTGCACGAAAACTTTACAACGGTCAGACCTGAAGATCCATTTGAAGATTTTATCACAAAGCCTCCAGTACGAAAGGTATGGCATAATCAAATCTAATCTTCTTTACATTCCAAAGCAACAATTGAATAACCACATACAACACATTGTATGTCCGTTATTCTTATGATGATTGCAGAAAAGCAGGGTTCCAATGGAAGATAATAAACCAAACTTCGTACAGAGGGCCCATGCAAAACTTTGCCACTGCAAATTGGGGGCTGTTAGCAACTATTCTTTTATTATAAATCATTTGTCATGTAGCGGCAATTTTGAAGACCTGTTGAAAAGCTTTGAACTGCAGAAAATTATTAAAGTTCTTTTTTTTTAATTTGAAATACTGTCAAATTTCTTATATGCATTTCCTCAAACATTTTTTTCACATTGAAGCCAAATTTGCATCTCTGCATCTTCTGATCAGCCTCCACAAAATATTAAACCAATATTGCAATCACAACACATTCAATGTTTAACTATAAACCGCTGCTTCAAATGCATTCAAAATAAATCTTCACTGTTCTTGAACATTTTTACCAAATTTGCTGCCACGGTAGATAATGTATATTACATTTCAGAATTTTATTTAAAAAAAAATAAACATTTGTCTGTTGCAGTCCATGGATAGAGCAGTTTATCTTCAGACATCTCTGTTGTCTAGATAAAGTTCTCAGAATGTTGTCTTGATAGCTTGATATCATATCTTTTCCCCTTTGCTCTTCTTCACAGCTGGTTCATGACAAAGAGATAAATGCAGAGGATGAGCAGGTATTCCTGATGAAGCAACAGGTATGGGCCAAAGACGGTTTTGTTTTCTGAAATGCCCAATGATTTTTGAAGGCAAGCTTCCAAAATCAAACAAACTGTAATTGCATCAAGTTTCATAACGAGATGGTTTAAGAAAACTGAGAGATAAGACCAAAAAATTAAGAAAATACTTCCCACTAAGTATGTGAAGGTATGTAGTTGCATACAGTTGAATAAATCTTCCTTTTTCTATTTCCATTCCCTTTGCAAAGATGTCTCAATAATTTACAAACTGATTTAGCAGCTATTTAGTGACAAATAGACCAATGAATCAGTCCATGGTAAAATATTAGAGATGCACAGAACTGGTATTTTCACCACCAATGGTATTCATTGTCTATTGTCCATTTATACTCTGTTAATGTGCTGATAGTCATCTGGCAACTTCACCAAAGCAAGTAACATTGCTTTCACTTCCTATTTTGTTTTGGGTTTTTTTTTGGGGGGGGGATAAAACGGGAAGTTACTTAAAAAAAAAAAATCCCTGAGGCTGCATCTTGTAGGATAGAATTGGTCAGTGTTTATTTTAAATTTGAACTGTGGGAATTTTGTCTCCCTCTGTTGGCAGTGAAAATAATAATTACAGAAGCAAAAAAAGACCTTTAGCTTGAGTTGTATGATGCTTGATTATGTAATTCAAATTTAGCTAAATATTTGTTTGCTGTATCTGCAAAAAAAATCAACATGTCAACATCTAAATGTGAAGAAACTCTTGTTAGAATTGTTAACCACATCTGAATGAATCCTTTCACTCTTTTCTCTACAGTCTTTGTTAGCGAAGCAGCCAGCCACACCAACAAGAGGAGCTTCCGTAGGTTTTGTCCCATCCTGCAAATATGGCATTCCTTTTTCCTTATCTTTTGTTTCCGTAGAGACAGACACAGCTATTTGTTTGTAACCACTGTCTCCTGCTGCTTTCTGTGTCGCAGGAATCTCCAGGACGGCCAGCCTCGGGTTCCCCCAGGCCTACGGGTCGCCCCGGCCAACCCACTGTGACCAGCGGCTCACCCATGGCTGCTGTCAAAAAGCCTGACCCCAACATGAAAGGTAGGAGCTCTGGGACTGCTCATTTTATTTTTCTTATTTGAGAGCACTGAATTGATACTGTGCAATCCATTGCTTCAACATTTATTGAGCATTTTTGACACCCTGTGGGGGGAAAAAAAAAGCCAGCACTGTACTTTACATTTGTTTTTTGGCTGAATGTGGTTACCCCTCTCCTGAACCGCTGCAATACTGCCCTCAAGAGGAAAGTGCTCAAATGATTCAAATAACAATGTATTCCTGAGCTGGCCACCACTGAGCAGACATATTAACTCCCCTCCTTCATTAAGCACAGCAGCAGGCTAGTGCACTTTAATTTAAAAATAATTTAACTTTTTTAAGTACAGATCGGTTAAGCCTCGCTTATTGGGGCCTAGGTTTAAAACTGCACGCTATAGCGGATGTTTTTAGACTTTTTCCTTTTGTGCTTACACCAGCTTTGAAAAATTTCTTTTCCTTTTTCGTCAACATCTAAATGGAGCATCTAACAGTAGTTGGTTCCATATGCTATACATATTATGAATAACTGTGAGACAAACCTGTTATCTTGGGGTGGTGGTGTTGAGTGTTGTCATGATCAATTAATATGTACAACCTATTATTTTTTTTTGCTATCCTTAATTTTCATAAGAATAGGGGATTTTCAGTCTTAATCTCAAACTCCATGCTTCTCTTGCAGCAGGGGCTGCCAATGAGGGAGTGCTGGCTAACTTCTTCAACAGTCTGTTGAGTAAAAAGACGGGAGCCCCAGGGAGCCCAGGGAGCCCGGGAGCTGGAGCAGTCGGAGCTGGAGTACAAGGGTCCGCCAAGAAAACAGGTACAACCTCTTAGGCCAGTGCTGTCACCTCTAATATCGGTGAAAACCGATGTTCTGTTTTTCCATTGCATGCACACTTTAGTCCAAGACAAAAGGAGTTAGGATCGAGGCTGTCGAACCTTCTGCTGTCTGGAGTTTTATCTCTACAGCCTGAAAAAGAAGGTTAAAAAAGGACAAAAACAGAAAAATGTTCCTCTTTGACTGAACTTCTGACATCTGAAGGCAACTTGCAACAGGCCTGTAGGCACCAAACCTCCAACCATACCCCCCTACCCTCCATCAAACTAATGTCACTCACTACACATCGTTCACTGCTGTCTTGCTCAACTAATTTACCTGTTTTTACTTGAGTAACCGCTGCTGTTTTGCATGTCAACAGTCTTTATTTCCAGCTGTAGCACATGTTTTTTTTTCTTACTTTGTTATATTAGTCAAGTATAACAAAGCCAAACGGGCAATGTGAAAATATCTGAATGTACCCGGTGAATCATTGAGAGGAAACATTGCATAACTCATCTTAATATGTGTGTGTAAGCCAGCTGAAAGGATCCATGCATGCGCATATGAGTAGTTTTG
Organism: Lepturacanthus savala; assembly: GCA_030544235.1. NCBI lineage: Eukaryota > Metazoa > Chordata > Actinopteri > Scombriformes > Trichiuridae > Lepturacanthus > Lepturacanthus savala. Next base: position 18,227,925 of record CM060462.1, on the reverse strand, counting down.
CATGCGTGTTACCTGTGGCAGCTAGCCTCCAATATCCAGCATGGGATCGCATCAATCCACCGTCCCCACCCCATCCGCTTGCTGGCCGTAGAAAACTGTTATTCATGAATCCACACAGAAGCTACAGGAGATTACTTTTGGGCTTTGTCTCCCACTTTTTTTTCCAAGGGCAGAAGCCGGGTTTGACTGATGTCCAGGCTGAGTTGGACAGGATGACTCGCAAACAAGACTCCATGGTTTCAGCTAACAACATACCACCGCCGACAGAGAACGAAGCGTAAAGGCAACAAAAATGGCTGCATCGTCCACTGCGTTAATACTCTGGAAAATTACATGTACTTGTGAGCATAAAAAAAAGAAAGACAGAAAGAAAAAAAAAAATTGACCAAAATCCCAATGTCTATATCAGTCAGCACACAGTGGTTTCACCAAAATGAGTTTCGGATGCTCTCGTATGTTGTGGCGTTTTTTTTTTTTTTTTGGTGAAAATGGGGAGAGAGATATCAGAGATGGAGGTGTTAACGAGATGATAACCGCTGGAGGCTTGGCTTTATTTCTGCCTTCTCTTCCACTGTAAATGTTATTTTGTGAGGGATGTCAGTTTATGGAAACATGTGCACACTCCCTGGCAGCCAGCCTGATGTGCTGGGCTGCAGGCCCCCCAGTTTCTGGGGTTAAACATTCTCTCCTCATGGGTTTAAAGAGTGGAAATATACTGGTCCTGTGGCCTCTGGTTCAGCTTATCTCATGGAAGGAATTTGGTTGCGATTGGAAAGGTATTTAAACTTTAAATAGATTTGAGAAAAGTAATTAAAATACTTGCAAACATATGTAGTATGTAAAAAATTGTTGGATATGATACTGATGTATTTATACAAAGTGGCTCCTTTTTATTTTATTTTTGTGCACAGTCTATTGGTTTAAGGAAGCATTCATCTGTATCGCATAACATGTTAAAAAATGCCACTGACGTCATGACACTAATATGACATGTCCAGGTTGCTGACAGCATATCATTTGCCCTAGTCATCTTGAAGGATTCTGTAAATATTAATACAAATAAATTCTATACAGGTTCATTTTTGATTTTGTATAAAATGCAATCCTGTTCAAATTCTGCAAACGGCTTCTTTGACTTAACGAGACTGGTCAGGATTTGAGGTTGCAACAGAATCACTTCTTTCGCTACAGGTGTGTATATTCGGGGAGGGGGGTTGGGCAGCATCTTTCCTACTATAACTCCCAAGTGCCTCGCACAGTTAGCTGTTAGTGTCATAGTAGAAGTGCTTGTCTACATAAGAGGAAATGCACTGTAGCACCATCGGTTAATTTTTTTTTTTTTTTTGTCCATTTCTTGTCATCCAAATAATTTATTTCTTTTTACATTTTTGTTAATGTACAACAAGCCTGTGGTCTCTGTTATTTTTCACAAATACGATTTCTGTGGCCTAGTTGAAAAGTGTTCATAGAGCAATAGATTGAATGCCTTCGTACTAACTGTAAAAAGGCTGCCGATATTAAGAAGAAAACCACACAATGGAACTTTTTGGTCCCCCAGTTGAACACTTACTGTGGTTGAAACCACTCGCTTTGCTGCCAAAACACACACATGATGATTTGCTGTGGTTTGAACAAAATGAGATATTGTATCGTTCAGCGTTTGACAGCACTGCGGCTCTCCTCTTGGTTTCACATGTTTTATTCACACACTGTACTTCGCATGTCAGTTAAAACATTCCCAGGTTTCTACAAGAGATATCTGTAGAGACAAATCCCTGTAGGAAACCTGTTTGTCCAGTCAGGTCTTTTTTTTTTTTTTTTTCTCTTTCAGTGCCCGATTTCAAACGACGACCTTTTGCCTTCAATGTACAGCTAACAGTTTGTCACACTGGGCACCCTGCCTTCACAAGATTGCTCCTAATTAATTTGTGTGTCCTTAAGGGGTTGCTTAATTGTCTTATATAATTTCATTTCTTTAAAAACAAATGTAAAAAAAAAATTAAACCCATTATACTGTACCATATCAGATAATCTGTATTAGTATTTATGGTTTCATGACACTTTAATCAAAATGAATTAAGTGTACGTTATCATTTTAAAGTTTGTATGCAAGGCCCTACTTAATCCTATGGATATTGTTCATCCTTAGCTTTTTACAGATGTTGTGGTAAACGTGATGAGAGCAGCTATTTGCTATTCAAATAAAGATAGCAAGAAAAAAAAAAGGAAAACTGGAGTGAATTGGAACATGGAACCAAAGATGCATACTACTCGCTATTTTCTGCTTTTATAGTTAGTAGTCATCCATAAGATTAACTAGTGGCCATTTTTCTTACTCTTGCATCAAGCCCTTTCATTCCAAACTTCAGGTCTGCCTATGAACCTTTTTTATCTTTGCATAACATCCTATAAAAAAAATGGTAGAAATAACCTACTCTCCACTCAACCATATCTGTGATTTTCAGGAGTCAATGAAAAGAAATACCGTAATTGTGTTAGTGTAGATTACGGTAAATCCTCCCAACTGGTCTACAAATGCAACGCAATTAGGCTTTAACATCATTTTTAAACAATTTGCTCTGTGAGGGAATAACCACAAGCCCATATTTGTGTACAGTCTACTTTATGCATGATTTGATTTGTTGTTTAAAATTATGCTCCACAACTGTTCTGGGTTTATTTTTGATCAAAAATGAAGCTCTTACTATTTTTATTTTATTTTTTTGTTTGTTTTTTTTTGTTTGTTTTTGTTTTTTGGGTGGAACGTGCACCTGAGGGTCTGTTGCCGAAGTGGATGAAGCACAATTTAAAGAACAGCCAGGAGCAGTACCGCCACATGTTGAAATAAGCACTTTTCCTTGGACACTTGTATCAATTCCCTGTTGCTACAGTTTATAGATACAGAATGCATATTTTCTTCCCTTTTGCCTTGCCTTTTAGAACATTTAGTAATGAACTTAGAAGTTAACCTACACAGTAAAATTGCATTATGTATCTGCATTTGCTGCTTAAGTTATGGAAGGTGCCCCTTGTGGTTAACTAAGGAATAAACCCCTTTCTGCTGGTGATATTGTGATTTTTTTTTTTTAATATAAATCCTCTAGAAACAATTGTGCAAGGGATTTTTTTGAGGGGGACATCTTGAAGTAGATAAACCAAATAAATGTCCATTCATTTTCAGGTTTGTCCTTTTTGCCCACGAAACAAACCTTGGTTGTGTTTACACCCTAATAGATTTGGTTTTTTTTGTTGTCAAATATGGTTTTGTCCATAAGACACTTTCTGTTTAAAGGAACTTTTGAAGTGTCACTCTTAACCTGGCTGAACACACCGATTTATCCTGTTAGAAACGTGGCCACACTTAAAATTGGCATTTAGCTGAGTGGAATGAAGTTCTCTCTCATGCCACTTGGTTTCAAAGTTACACCTGCTCTTGGTAAAGATCTGGATGTTGCTCCCAATATTGAACAATGAACAGATGTTATAACTTTTTTGTACTCGAGCGTCAGTTGAAAGCAACTGCCTCCTCACTTCTTAACTGAATTGCCTTCAACCACTATCGACAGTCTACATCTATAGAGACTATGAGCTTCTGCTTCCAGTCCTTTTGTATCCAGGATATCAAGACATTGTAAGCACATGGCTGGCTGCATTCGTGTGTCCTGAATTAATTCAGAAGTTTGATTGTATGACTTTAACACAACTCTGTAGCCTCTAAGCTGCCATGTGGATTCTAGCTTCTTATACCGACAAAGATAAGGAACATGTTTATCAGACCCCTGGCTTCAATAAAACCAAGAATCAAAACTCTGGTTGGTTTTGTGTTTTTAATGTTTTTTATTATTACTTTCACATGAAGGTTTCTATTATATTTACTAGTGACATTGTCACAACTATTTAAGGACAAGTATGGTACAGGTTGGACAGTAAAACAAAAGTATAAGTGGTCTTTAAAAAAATGGGTAAATTACCTATTGCTTTATGAGAATTGGTTTGACATTCCAGTATGTTTTACTGCAAAGAACACAGGCATCAACAAAGTTTTAAAAGTTAAACATTTATTCTGAAATCATAATTGTAATGTGCTTGAGCCAGAAAGGCCAGAATAGGTGAATATTCTGAATCAAATGAAGTGTACTTATTTCCTGAGTAATATATATTCCAATAATGTATTAAAGGGTAATGTGTGTGCATGTTGTCTTCATTATCAAACAAGTCAAAGTTTTTCTATATGATTTAAGTCAAACTTTTTTCATTTTTTTTTTTTTTTTTTAACTTTTTAAGAGTGGATCTGTACGTTTGCAGATTCACTCTGCAAATTGTAAGCAATATATTGTAAGCAATATATACTCTGATACCTTATAGACTTTTCCAGCAGCTCCTTCCTTCTATTCCATGTGTGTCAAACTCAAGGCCCGGGGGCCTGAATCTGGCCCGGCACCTCATTTTCTGTGGCTCATCGAGAGCTTGCACAGACTTGTGTGATTCATTGAGAGATGGGAAAGCGAATTAATTTAACTTGTTAACTGGTCACGTTGTCTTTGTGCGACTTCGTTAACTCTAAAATCTTTTCTCAATTGGCAACGAAGGAAAGTTTCCGTTTTTCCTTATTTTCCTTTGTTGAAGTACATCTGTCATTACTTTCTTATACTTTCTATTTTTTTAATATTTAGCATAGCAACACAAAACCATAGATTCCAATCTTTGAAATATCCATTAAATAAATAAAATTGGTAATAGTGGTTATCAGCACATTTCTGTATGAGGCTCTAGATCTTAGCAAACTGTCACCAGTACAATTATGAGTGGAGAGGCAATTATCTAATATAATAACATATATAATAATACATATATATGATCTTTACAATTGGCCCTTTGGGGGAAACCAGAACGCCGATGTGGCCCGGGATGAAATTGAGTTTGACGCCCCTGTTCTATTCCATCTCAGTCATCCTTATAATACCAATAGAAGCCACGGGAGGGCAGTAAGGCCCAGGCAAGTTCAACCAGCTAAGGAGGCCAATCCCTGAATTCTGAAAGTTTACTTAACACCATTGACATGTCAACTGGGGGGAAAAAATGTTTTCTGTTGCCACACGTGCAACATAGGCCCACGTTTGAAGGGAAATAGCTGTACAGCATAAAATATGATCTGCCCTGAATAATGCAATGCCATGGCCTAATTGTAATAGATTTAAAGACATTATAGATAAACACATTACAGAAGATATAAACTCGTGTGTATATAAACAAAGAACTGCAGCCACACTAATCTGAATACTGAACTCATGTCATCGGGCTTGGTTGGGTAGAACTTGTAGGCTGCAGCCGCTTTTATCGACGATCAGAAAGAAGCGGCGTAAACACGCAGCAGAGCTCGGCGTTTGTGTCGGCGTGGTTCCGGCTGGGTTCGTTTTGCAGCCTGTTTGGGAAAACTTAAAACTGGCGCAGAGCCGACACAAGAATGTGCAGTTTTTTTCTCTCTCTCTCTCCAGAGGGGCGGAGACAAGCCCGCTAGATTGCATCCACACAGGCAGAGCTGGAGCTAAGAAGCAGCAGCAGCTCGTGGTGGGAGTTTCGTCTCTTTTTAGCGAGTCGGATCATTTGGCTCAGCTCATTAAGAAGAGCCGACTCGGCCAAACGGCTCCATTTTACCACTTAACGCCTTTTGTAATTCAGCCAAATTTGACACTAAATCCTCTGGTTAAAAATGAAAATAAAAAAAACATGACGAATACCACTGATACAAAATGAAAATTTAAAACACTAAAACCTCTGATTGAAAATTAAAATCACTGATCATAGAATCACTGATTCTAAATTAAAAATAAATCACTAAAATTACTAATTCTAAATTAAAGTAAAAATTAAAACACTAAAACCACTGACTCAAAATTAAAATAAAAATTAAAACACTAAGACCACTGATTCAAAATTAAAATATAAACACTAAAACCACTGATAATTAAAATAAAAACACTAAAACCACTGATAAAAAATTAAAATAAAAACACTAAAACCACTGATAAAAAATTAAAATAAAAACACTAAAACCACTGATAAAATTTTTAAATAAAAATCAAAACACTAAAACCACAAAACAATAAAAACACTCATTCAAAAATAAAAAATACTAAAATCACTCATTCAAAATTAAAATTAAAACACTAAAACCAGGGCGACATAGTGGGACAGGGGTTAGTGCTGTCTCCTCACAGCAAGAAGGTTAGGAGGTTCAAGACCTCCTTGGTCCTGGGTCTGGGACCTTTCTGTGTGGAGTTTGCATGTTCTCCCCGTGTCTGGGTTTCCACCGGGTTCTCTGGCTTCCTCCCATAGTCCAAAAACATACTGAGGTTAATTGGAGACTCTAAATTGCCTGTAGGTTTGGTAATTTAGAGTCACACCTATGGCCCTAATGAGGAATAAGCAGGTGTAGAAAATGACTGACTGACACCAAAACCATTGATTTAGAATTAAAATAAGTTTAAAAAAAAAAAACGGCTCGCGGATCCCATCCTTCACTTCAAAGAGCCGACTCTTTGAACCAGTTCGTTCACGACCGACCCATCGCTAGTTTGCATCCACACAAACAGAGCTGGAGCTAAGCAGCAGCAGCAGCAGCAGCGTATAGGCTGCTTCACCGTCGAGACGAACCTAATTAAGTTCACAACAGGACGCGATCCGGTTCTCTCTCGGTCCTTCTGGGGCCGTGATGGGTGGATGCTTTTCGGTCGCGGAGCGGACTCACACACCCGGGTTGTTGTTTTTTTCTTTCGGTGCTGCTGAACTAACCAGAAGCTTCCACGGGAGAAGTGACACCCCGGGACTCGAACAAGTGACCCGCCTAACAGAGTTTTTTATGTGGAAGAGAGAGGCGTCGTAAACCGGGAGGAAAACATTAAACGGATACTGGTTATTCCCCCTCCGCCACCACCACCACCACCTCCTCTGCTGCTGCTGCTGCGCGTGCGGTGTTATTAAAGAGAAGCGCGCGCGACCCCGTCTGTTTCCCTGCGGGGTGGCCATGAAAAGTGGACCGTCTGGTCGGGTTTCTACATCCACTTCCAGCCCGCATGGAACAAAGTGTGCTTTCTGTCACCTAACCTGCGCCGTGAGGTAGAACCAGGCGGCGGCGGCGGCTTGTCAGCGCGGAGGGGGGCGGGTGGAGGTGGTGGGGCTTCACGTTTCTAAAGTCCAGCAGCAGCAGCAGCTCCTTCTTCTTCTTCTCGTTCTTCTTCTTCTTCACCTCCTGCGACCATCATGAGGAGCACCGAGGAGGCGGAGGGCTTTGACGGCGAGGCCTCCAACACGTCGATGATCTCCGGGGCCAGCAGCCCGTATCAGCCCACCACCGAGCCCGTCCACTCGAGGAATGTTCTGGGGGGGATTAGGTGCGACGTGGAGTACCTCAAGTCCTACTTTGGCATACTGAAGGTGGTGGAAGTGGTGAGTTCGAGCCTCATAAAAAAAAGTGGTGGAAACAAAACAATGACGCACCATCGGGAAGGGGGGAGCAATAACATTCACCAAGAAGACACTTAACATATGGTCGGAAAACGCACTTACTGGTTTAAGTTTGAGCCGTTTGAAAACGCGTATTACGCCTTTACCCCCAGTTTATTACTTAGCATTGAAATGAGCGGGTTAAACCCCTTGAACAGACCCTGGTCTACCTGAGTCTACCAGTGTGTGTTGCTGGTGGCAGTCAGTCAGGTTAGTGCATTCTAGGTATAGGTTTGACGTCACAAATGACCATAAATATCAATTTAGCCATTTGGGGGGAAAAAAAACATGTGCTCCTGCGTTCGCATTGACTTTTATTTTGAAAGGGTCCTAATGCTCCAGCAAAATGGAACAGTGGTCCAGTTCTGAAATGTAGAGCAGCATCAGTTATTCAGGTTATGATATATGATTCATCTATTGAGTCGTGTTTTGAGGAAATGTTCTGGTTCTAGCTTTTTATGGGAATATTTCCTGGTTTCCTCAATGACAGGAATGTCACGGTTTTGGAAATGATGATTTTGCACCTTTGACATTTTAAAGACCAAACAACTGAAAATAATCATTGGATTTGTATGCTTTATTATTCCTTAGCATACAGTGGTGTCCACAGTGCCTTATGCTTTGTAGTGTTGTATTATGGCTCCTGTGAAAGCCTGGTATCGCTTTGAGGACATTTGCATGTAGGTAGGCACTGTCACTTTAAACCAGTATGCCTAAACCAGATGTTTGAACCTCAGAAAGGAAACAACAAAGCTAAACAAGGGCTCCCACAGCACTGACAATTCAGCAGAGGAGGAAATATCTATCAAGCCAGAGCAAATGCTGCTGTTCTGTTGCCAACAGACTGAGGCCTGCACTCTTACACATGAAGCAGCGTGTCCACAACAGGAAAAAAAAAACGCAGTCGAGGAAAACTAGCCATTACCTCAAACAATGTTTGTGGATAGTGCAAACAGGAGTTTAAACTGTTGAGAGATACGCGTTTCAGCGCTGGTTCCCATGCTTTGCTTTAAAACTACTCTTTAACTCAAGTAGTTTCAGCATATGGGTGGCTTGAGGGTCCCTCTGGTCTTACAGAGGAACGCAGGCAGCCTCTGCTGTTGCACACACCTGTGATGTTTACCTCCACTCATGGGAAGTTAGGACAGGAGGCCATCTGTCCTCAGCGTGGGCGCAACTAGGAGATTCATATTTATTGCTGTCATCTGTTTCACAGCAAATGCTAGAATACAGTTTTATGACTCGGTTACTCAGTGGACAATATGGTTGGTTGGTTACTCATAGGTGGCACAAAAAACAACAAAAATAACAACTATAGTTTTTCTTTTACATTCCCCTAGCTGCTATTTTATTACCCATTAATACGACATTTATTTCCTAGATTAATTGTGGTGTGGTCTATAAAATGTAGAATAAATAGTGAAAAGGCCTGCTGCAATTTCCCAAAGCCCAAGATGAAATGAGCAGAATCAAAAGTTGTGTTAATATCACAATTAACATAAGGAAAACAGCGAATTATCGCAATTAAAAAGCTACACAAAATATCAATTGATTATCAAAGTGCATGCCGATTAATTTCTGTCGATCGACGTATCAGTAAATCACTCGGTTGTAAACTGTATCAACATTCAGTACATGTGTCATTCATTCATGTACAGTATGCAGGCATACTGCTGCTCAGTTCTAATGCAATTACCAACACATGATCATTTAAATTGATGGAATTCCTCGTAGAAATTCCTCCTCTGTGGCACCATTGATTCTTAAATGAGCCCCACACAAGAGAACCTTGGTTTCGGAAATATATTTACCAACCACCATATCTGCACAATAAACCTGCAGGCAACACAGACAGGGTATTAATGTTCTAAAGGAGGGCATTTTAACACACATGTAAAAGTGAATGTAAAATCCATATTTGTTTCTGCAAGGACAGATCATTTTCTGGTATTTGCCCTAAAATATAGCAGTGTACATGACTGCGTTATCTGAGTTGTTGCTTCCAACCTTGTATTTGCACTTTCTGTTTACTCCAGTGGTTTGTTCAGCTCTGATACTGACTTTCTAGGCCGAGCTAGTCACATTTTTCCTTCTACAACAAGGACAGGACCTTTTGAAAGTCACCCGAGTTCACCTTTCTCCTGCTAGTAGGTAGAGTATCAGTGGGTCATGTAGCAAAATGTCTTACCCTGTTAATGATTGACTGTTCTCTGACTGAAGGTGAGCTTCAAATTTCTGCTCTTAATCGATCATCTTCATACAGAAATCAGTTGCATGAAGTATTGATTAGCATCAATAATAAATGGGCTGGTACAGATTGTATTAGCTTCTTTTTTTTTTCTGGACACAACGGAGGAGCTAGGTGTTATCAGGCTTATGTGGTGATGTCAATGCCTCACCCATCCTCCCACCCTGCCTTTGTCCATGCTTCCTATGACTTTGCCAAGGAAATGTTTTATCACATGACCTTGTTTACACTGGGGCAATAGGTCCTTGGTTCTAAATTATCTGTGCTCCTACTTCGCTACTGCTGTTACTTGGGTCTACATTGTGCTCCATGATGTTTCTACTGTTTCCACACGTTGCACAAGCAAATAGATATTATATTAACAGGGGTTTCTTCATGAGTTGTTGCTCTGGCAACAGTTCCAGATTAATTTTAAGATACCTTCAAAGAACCAAATATGAATCCACATATGAGGAACTGGGCCCAGGATGTTGGATAGTAGACCAGAGTATAGATGTTTCACACGAGAGGACTAGAATGTAGTCACACTAGCTTTTCAAGAGCTAGCCAGTTAACTTGCTGCTGACCCTGTAATGATCATAAACACCCCCCCCCCCACCCCCCCAGTAGCATGAAACCTGACCAAGGTTCTTTCGAGACGTTCTTTGTCTCTCTAATGTGACAGGGTAAAAAAAAAACACTGATATTCACCTCATGTTCCTTTACACACGCAGGAATTTGATACCTACATAGTGCCTGATATTTAACTCATCAAATAGTCCTTGTTTCCTGAAAAGGCCAAGATTTTTTTTTAATGCATCACAGTTCACGCTTGTAGATGAACCTTTATATCCCTGTTTTAAGTGCAATTCTAACAAGTGGTAATTGAATATTATGCAATGGTGGTTTTTACTTCAAGTCTGTGTAATGTAGTTACCAGATGCTCCCCGATGTCAGCGAGCACTTCCTGCTCTTCTGGTTGAAACATTACTTATTCAGAGCTTGTAGGGAGACATAAAGACAACAAGAGAGTTGTGCATGCACGTGGGAAGTCATGCACACACACACACACAATACACACACAACACACACACCTTATTCTCTGGGGTGAAATATAACCTGCATACAGGCTATGTTTTCCAACACACAGATGAACCCTGCAGGCTGCTGCTCAGGCATATTTAACAATTTAGTTTTTGTGTGTGTGTGCAGGAGCTCCCATAGCACTTCAGAGTGCAGCATATAATGTTGCATAGTCTTTGCAGCGAGGTCGCTTTTCTCCTCCATTAATTTTCTGTGCACAACAGATGGCGTATAAGAAGGGGATCTGAGTCCAAAGGCCTTTAAAGGCATCTAATAACGTGAATAATCCCAAAGATAAGGATGCGTGTGCATGTCAGAACGCCGAGGTACGATTGCGCCCTCATGAGCGTACGGTAGGCAGCTTGTGTCGGGATGAAGGTTGACATGAAATCGTTATATACAAGTTTAGATAGCGTATTAGTCTACGATCCTCCTCCTCCCCCCCCAATGCCCACGGCTGCCCAACACCTGCTGCTACACAGGGACTCGAGGAAAGCAATATGCTTTCTTCTTCAAGAGACATGACATCATCTCTCAGCCCGAGCAGCCCTCCACTCCTGCTTGGGTGTAACCTTTTCGGTTTTGTTACAGTCACAGACAAATTGCTGTCCAACCTCACGCTCTAATGAGGCTGCACAAAATGGAGCTTGTGTCTTAAAGGTGTTTGGCAGACACAGAGCAGCCCTTTATTTGCATGTTTGCCAGAATGTGTCGCCAGTCATGTGCCATCATTGGTTCACGTATAATGAGTGTGTAGACAGTTTGTCACAAATAAGAGTGGCACCGCCGGCATCGTCAGACAACAAATGTCATTTTTTCCAGAAACGCGTTGCTGATTAAAGTGGTGAAACAGCTTTTGTGCAGCGGAGAAGAAAAGCAGAGGAGGAGCAGCCTGCTGCTGATGAGACTGGGTTTGTTCTCAAATGCATTTGTTTAGCGGTGTCGAGGAACAAGATGGAACTAGCTGAGCTGGACTCAAGTTGTATTCAGAGCAGATAAAAATATGTACTTCCAGTTCTAAAATCGTCTTTTTGCTTTTTATTTTTGTTATTATTTTCTAAGATATTTTCTAAGATATGTTTCTATAGGAGAAATGTTAATGAATGTCTTCACACCAGAAAAAAAAAAGTTTTGTTAAAAGAAACATCCAAAAGTAAACATACCCATTGCATGTACTGCTAGGTGTAGTTTTATGCTGATTTAATATGCTTGTTTGGCTCCATCTTTTGTTAAGGAGAAAAACATTTGCGAGGATTTAAACAGCCTTTTGAGACGGGGCTTATGCTGGAGCTTTTGGAGGCTGCACAAAAGTATGGATTACAACACATAGCGTTGTCACATATGGGACAAGTGAGGGGATTTGTGCAATAAAATATTCTCTCAGGAGCTTTGAAGATTTTTGCTTTTTATGGTATCGCCGACGCCCACCCAGATCGTATTACTTTTTTCACTTCCATTTATTGTATGTGCTATAATACTTAATTCACCTGGAATCTTTTCTGTCTGCCCTCACATGTCAGTTTAAGAACAGAACCTGCAGCTGTGAGGCATTCAGGGTCTTGCTGAGAAGAGGCTGAGGCAGCTCTTCAGTCATCTGTTCAAGGAATGAGCTCTAAGATTTACGCCGCCGTTAACTGTAACTGACAAAATGTTTTCTGCACCTGCAGTTAGATGTATACGAGTTAATGAGCTTAACAGAAAACATATATAAATATGTTTCCTCACCGTGTTACATATAATCCCTCACTTGCCAAATATAGATGTGGCATTCCCCTCACTTTGTGGCATGTGTGGCAAGCACGTGTCGGCATAATATTTATCTGAATATCCCACAGTCTTTTTAGCCTGTGATTACATACTAGCTGCTGTTCTTCTGTCTTTTGTGGCGGTATCTAAATCAGTCACAACACTTGGGATTTAGTTTACATGAAATAAGACTAACAGAAGGCGGAATTGCCTGTTTAGAGGCATGAAAAAAGTGTAAAAAAAAAATTAAAAATCATCCTTCACACTTTTGTGCATGCTCATCTGTAAACAGAATAAGAAATGTTCAACTGGCCCTCAGTATGCAGGTATATTTGAATATCCAACATGATTAAACACTATTATGACAGCTGCTGTAGCTCCTTTTAAGGTAAAGTCCTTTTCTGTGCGCTGTTAGTGGAGAGATTCAGATTAGACACAAGGACATGTATATAATGAGTCTTATAGCGGTAAAAACCTTAATAAATCTACTGTAGTGTTCTCTTTTGGTGCCTTTTTAAAGGCTCGTCGCAATAGATTTATTCAGAAGTTAACCTCCAATAATCCCTCAATTCAAACCCACAATTATACAGTGCATTATTTCAATGTTTAATACAAAACCTGTCCCACACTGGCAGACCAAGCAGATCTGGTCTAAACTGGTTTGAATCGGGCAGCTTCAGGTCGGTAATATGTTGCAGTGGCATTCTCTCGGTTCTGTTATGTCTCTGGGTTCTGGAACGCTCCGAGCCAATCGGTAATCTGCGTGCGGTTTCGTCAGGGTCTACATGGCAGAAGAACACCTAAATAGCAGAATTCCTCCCATTCTGTGGTCTGTTGATGGATGTTGGCTGGAAGGAGGCATCGTCACAGGCTGCCAGGAGCGGGACTCATGAGATGGGCTCATGGCCTCTGGTCTATTCATAGGACAATCACTTAATCATCTGGAAAGCTTGGAATTTCAGTACTAACAAACACTCACATAAAACCAGAGAAAAGGCTCGACCTACATTTCCCTTTATGCTAAAGAGCAGTACAAGTGTTGTTTTTATTTAATGATTTTAGATTTTAAATTGAAGTATTACGTTCTGTTATTCACTGAGGTGTCTAGTCCAACATTTAATATTTAATCTAAAACCTGAACTGACATCTGTGGCAATGTACTGGATGATACTGTTTCTGTTCATATTCCCTTGATTTGTCTCCATCCATACTTGTTGTAGACTGGTATAGAATGCCTTTATATTAGACTCTAATACAAATCATACAGATTTAACCAATTTAACAGTCATTTAAATTACAGTATACGGTATACTCAATTTGTCCTACTGTACTTTTCTCTCTCTCTCTCTCTCTTGGTCTGTCATTTCAGGTCTTGTCACTTATTGGATTCATCTGCATAGAAACTATCATGATGTGCTCCCCTTGTGGAGGGGTCTACTTCTTTGAGTTTGTCAGCTGCAGTGCCTTCGTGGTGACGGGAGTTCTCCTCCTTATCTTCAGCCTCAACCTGCACACCAAGGTGCCCCAAGTCAACTGGAGCCTCACGGTAGGTACAGAGCCCACTCTAGACACGTGTCATAGAACCAGACTCCTAGTAGGGGAAATGTTTATATAAGTCACATTACCCTTTTAAATTTCATCTGTGATTTAAGTATCCAGTGCAGTACCCTCCTTGGCTTCCAGTATTGCTGCTTGTCGTATTGTCAGAGGGGCGTGCCCCCTTTAAAATGTCTGCTATTTGCACAGTGGGCGCCCGGAAGTGTTGCTTGCATTCTTGTGAGTTGCTCATCTGATCGACTTCACACACAACACTGTGGTTCTCAGCAATATAACGGTCAAGTATGAGGTTGTTCAGATACTTACACATACAGGCATGTATCCATTCCTTTATAGATAGATGCTGCTGATACTGTATAACCTAATGAACAAATGGCACCAAATTTGTTAGGATCTCTCACATGTCAATTCAGGAAAATGTAGTGTAGCTAGAGCATTTTTTGGTCTTGGTCTTGATACTCTTTGGTCTTGGTAGTGTCTTGGTCTTGTTTAGGCGGTCTTGACTACAAGTCTAGGGATAGATATAGCAAAACTATAAGGAATGTCAAAAATACAAAAAAATATGTTTTTTTTCCAGCTTGGTCCAGATATGTTCTGTATCCAGAATCTAGGAAAAAAAATATTCAGTTCTGAGACTTAAAAAAAGTTGTAGGGTAAAATGTAAAGTTGTTATTTCGCCACCATATTTGACTCTGCACTCGCGTCTCTTGCCTTTATTTTCTTTTTTGCTCATCCTAACCACAGTTCTACTTGCAAATCTGTAATTGTCATAAATATTGTACTGTAATATTATACCGTAAACTCACTACTGTGTAATAGACCAAATTCTTTGCTAAATACATCTTTCCCCATCTTTAATGAACTGAATCAGCCAAAACGTATATGGACCTAAGCTTGAAGTATATATGAGTCTTTAGTACGAACTCACTATACCAGATAAGCTAACGTTGAAACTGTGAGGCTGGAGTGTGCACAGAGCTTGGTTGGGAGGGTTTACAGTTGCAGTGTTACCAGGATATGCATTGTCAGCTGTAAGCAAATGAGCTGGTGGGTGTTCTCCGGCAGATACTGGTTGCCTTTCAGTATTTGCCCGACAGACACACACGTTGGCGTGTTCTGAGCTGCGGGGAGTGGAAAAGAGGAAAAAAAAGCTTTTAACAGTATTTCCAGAGGCCACACAGCTTACAGCGTCGTAGTAAAGCAGTGGATGTTAAACCAGATGTCCAAATCCAACCGTAGCTATCAGATTGCTTTATGGTATCCTCGGTCCATTATTCTACCTCAAACACGAAGAGAGGGGTGTGCCCATGGCTTCTCCTTCTGGCAGAACGACACCAAATTAAAGCTTTTTACAATTGCAACGAGGCCAGGGCTAATTTAGGAGTGCTGATTCAGGAACGTTCACCAGCTACCTGTGATCAACATAGTCTTTATGATCTAAAATCCTCCTGTTGGCTCTTTTTCTGAGACATTCTGCTCCTTTTCTCGCTGGACTTTTCCATCTTAGCTTCGCTGGCTAATTATTTTTCCGCTCAGATGCACTGTATACTAGTCTGTATAATAGAACTATCTAATTATTATGTGTTTGTGTGCAGAGGTGTGGTCGTGGGTTGTGATTTGTCCCAGGGCGGGCTACAGGCTTGCCTCATTGGTTTTGATAGAAAACATGTTACACACAAAGAAATGACAATTTCCATGTTGTTTCTTTGTTTATTTGCAACAACCCCCCCTTCTTTGGATACCAAACTGTAGCAGAGGAAGACTTAATAGTATGTGTTTGCTTTCCAGAGTTTCTCTCCCCCCGACTCTGAGCTGCAGTAGCTAACGAGCCTGCGATGCTTGGTTCCTGTCCACAGCGTAAGCCTTACCCCACGCTGTTTATGTCTATCAAGTTCAAAGCCGCTCCAGTCACATTGGGCCCCTGGGAATTCCACCGTGAGTTAGCGTTTCAGGGTGTTAACCAACTGTTAACCCTTCTGCTGCTTTTCCAAACTTCAAATACGACTGACCGATGCCGTCACACGGGAGAGCGGGGTGATGTGGTCGAGAGTCTCGTAAAGGAGGGTTTTGACCGAACAATTATGTGCCATGTGATCCATCTCCTCCAATTCACTCTCTCCGATGACTTTGGCAGCACCGCAGGGGAAACACAGGTCCCGACCGCGACTCCCTTCCCCTTCCACACGGAAATGAAGGCGAGCCGGTCCTCGCTGCGAAGACACTCTGTGACTCCTGGTGGTTTAGTTGGAGCTTTCTGGTTAGGTTGAATGAATGAAGCTTGTCGTTGCGCAACAGCTTTGGCTGAAGATGCAAAAAGGCAGACCACTCGGTGCATTGTTTTCCTAATTCTCAGTTGGCCAAAGGCACGTTCGCCATGTTGATGGGGTGATGATGACAAAACTAGGCCAAACCCTGAGGACACACACACAGGGAGGAAAATTCAGAACCCAGAGAGAGGGACATTTGTGCCGTTATGCTCCCTTTAGAAGGAGGGCAACGGTTTGAATTCCCTGCCAGTGTCCCCAGTGAATTTGGCTTGTTTTGTAGTGGGAGTGGATAGATGGTATCTCATTACAGTTATTGCACCAATGAAGTGGCTACTTTAGTCAGAAGAACCATGGAGAAAGCTGACCTGTCGCACACATGCAAAGAAATACGATTTTGCAGCTGTAATCCCTGCTTTGTGCCATCGCGATTGGTTGCTGATAAAAATGATACGCTATATTTGCATCTGACAGATTTGTGCAGGATAAAATGAGCTTCACAATAATATCTCATATGACATGGGTGCAGACAACCTGCACAATGCTGAAAGCTGCATGCTGCGATAGACACAAGTTTTGGTAAAGGGGGAATGCAGCATTGAAGTAAAATAAACACTTAATTGTGTAATGTCAGAATTGATCAGTGCATGAAAAATCAGTTTTTGCCTGGCAGTCTCACCTTAATTTATGCAGAGCAGAGTCAGTTTTTGTTTGATAAATTATTTTAAATTAACTTAGCTGCTTCTTAATGGTTTCAATTAAGAATCACTACTTTACAGTATCTTCATATAATGTAAATGAATACATCCTTGTGTCTTTGTTTGACCCCTGTGTTATTCTTTCATCAATGATCTCCATCTCTCTGCTGAGGTTTGTGGTTATCATTAACTATCGCCATTAATCTATCATCAGTTCAGACCAGAGAGCACTTTGCCTGTGTTGTATTTACTTTACCTGCAAGTGGAATCCAATAAAAGCATCCTCGGTTTTTCGACATTTTCAACGGTTTGCCACCCATGCAGATGAAAAGACACAGAATATTTTCCCTCTGTCTATTATGTGCTTTTCAGAAATAGAACCAGCACTGGTCGAAAGAGCTATTTTATTCTCACATGAAGCTTTCTGACCCCTTGTGACTTGCAGCGATTGTCAAGAGAATATATTTCCTAATTAGTGCCCTGCTACGCCCTCGAGGTTTCCATAGTTGCAGCCTGATGAGTGCTCCTAGTTTCTATCCTGAGAGACTGAAACATAGAACCACGTATAGTAAATACATTATGGAAGATCATGTTTTATATAAATCAAGTGTTACGTTTTTAAGACTAACTTTAAAAGGATACTTTTTTTTGTTCA
This sequence comes from Lepturacanthus savala, assembly GCA_030544235.1. Lineage (NCBI taxonomy): Eukaryota > Metazoa > Chordata > Actinopteri > Scombriformes > Trichiuridae > Lepturacanthus > Lepturacanthus savala. Next base: position 18,210,192 of record CM060462.1, on the reverse strand, counting down.
ATGTCATGAGTCTGGGCAGATAGAGAGAGGATTGTGAAAGAATGATGCGGGCCAATAATAAGCCACAGAGCCAGCGGTTTGGTCCGGTCCTTGCTTGTGTTATTTAAGGTTTTACAGAGTGCTGGCCTGGTTAAAACGTGGAATGTGGAAATGACTGAAGTAGAGAGACTTGAGGGTCAGTTGCAGAGGACTGAGCTGACAACACTGTATGAAAGCTGCACTGCACATGAAACGCAACCCTGGAACCTGAATGGACAGTGTTTCCTGTTTAACCAGTTGGGCGAGATAGATGGTAATGCGTGTGTGTGTGGGTGAGTAGAGTTTGTGTGTATGTGTCAGGATGCATGTTGTGTGCATAGTATGTGTGTGTATGGTGGTGGGTGGGCTGATGATTTCGGTTAGAGGTTAGGATTAAAACTTGACTGTGCCAGTTAGCCTGAGGGGCTATGGTTACATATTAATATGTAAAACAGGATCAGTAGCAAATTATTATAGTTTTATGCCTTGCAGAGTTGCCTGCTTTGTCTGTAGTGTGTGTGTGTGTGTGTGTGTGTGTGTGTGTGTGTGTGTGTGTGTGTGTGTGTGCGTGTGTGTGTGTTTTGTGCACTTGTGACGTCGCCATTGTGGGTCATGTGAGAGACCACGTCTGCAGTGATTACTATCACGCATCTGATCACGAGGGTCCCGGTCATGCCGAACACTTCGTTATTAACCCTTCCCTAACAGGAGAGTCAAACATCAAAGGGAAATATCTATCATTCTCATGTCTCGTGTCCTTCCCCTCTTGGGGAAGTGTGTGTGTGTGTGTGTGTAATATGAGGCGCTAGGTGTGGCTTTTTGACTGCGTTTCGTTGGCTTCTTTGCTCTCCTGTGGGGTTTTTAAATGAGGCTTTTAGTGCAGCACCGTGGATGCAGTCAGGCTGGTTAGAAGAATGTTTACTCAACTTGACACAACACCATCCAGGATGTTATACCTGGCTGTTGTCACCTAATCCATCTTCTTTGTGGTGAATATAAGTTTATCTAGTGTCAAATCACATGTTATCTATAGCATTTGTAACAGCATTGGTGCAGCTGCATAGTTCTTTAGATGAAATGTTGGAATTAAATGCATCTATTTTATATGTAATACATAAGTAATACATTATAATACATAATACATTTAAAAATGCCTTTTGAGGTAACAATCATATTCTGATGTGAGGAAAAATCAGCTGTGTGTATGAATATAAGAATATAAGTTCGTGCTGCAGCAAGTAGTGGAACAAAATAGAAAAGTACTCTGCTCCCACATTTATATATATATATATATATATATATATATAGGAATTTGAGTTTTCTTTGGCCTTCTATGACAGTAAAGTGAATAAATTTGGATTATAGATAGGAGACAAGACATTTGAGGACGTCCCCTGAACGATGAATCAATTAATCAAAATACTTATTTGCAGCCTCAACTCTCATCTTTAGACTAATGTATGAATAGATGTGTATGCGATTAAATATATTGATATATCTAAGTATAGAAAAATTGAGGTTTTGTTACAGATTCATAATATTGTGTACCCTGATCAGGCATTTCTGTTTCAGCAGTTTAAAATCTTGTTGCTGCTTCTGTGCAGAAATCATTAAACTTAAAAAATACTGAACCTCAACTATCCTTATAGGAAAAAAATATTAAACATTTTCAGATGATATCCTGCTGATTGTAAGTGTTTTTAAATAAATACATTTTTGAAGTATAGAAAACAGTACTACTGACACACATCTGGAGTCACAAGTGTCTTCATGTATGTTTCCGTGTGTTTCTTTAGGACCTGGTTAACACGGCCGCCAGCACCTTCTTCTTCTTCTTGTCATCTCTCGTGCTGGCCTGTATCAACCACAACACTGGAGCTGAAATAGCAGCAGTGGTGAGTAGCCGGAGCTGACTTGGCAGTTTTGTTTTAACCAGAAATACTGGCACAAACAAACCACACATTGTTACAACTCACTTGTTATCTCACTGCATTTGCATGTGTGCGATACGCCCTCAGCAAAAGGTCTTTAGTCTATTATAACAATAGTCTCGTTTTGTGCTGCTTTGTGAAGAGACGGGTCTGTCATTCTTCACGGATGATTCTTTTCAGCTGCTCTTTGCTACAGGGGTTGTGTTTCTCAACCCTCCTCCCTCTTTAAAATGTTCCAAAGGTGACGGTGTTTCTTTGGACTCAGGTCAGGAGACATCAGTTCCACTCCTGCTAACCTTCTTAAGACAGAGAGTCATCTGTTCTTTCAGCGTTTGGGTATACAAACATACATTCACAGTCCTATTTCTAAATGGTGATCTATGAAAGATAACTATATCTTTCCTAATTAACATGCACTACCGTTCAAAAGTTACTTAGAAATGTCCTTATTTTTTAAAGAAAAACACTGTTTTTTAATGAAAATAACTTTAAACTAATTAGAAATACACTTGATACATTGCTAATGTAGTAAATGACTATTCTAGCTGCAAATGTCTGGTTTATGGTACAATATCTACATAGGTGTATAGAGACCCATTTCCAGCAACTATCACTCCAGTGTTCTAATGGTACAATGTGGTAGCTGGTTAGAGAAGCTATAAAACTGACCTGCCTTTGACGAAAGCAAAGTTTGAAGGAAAAAAAAATATTATTTCAAATACAAATCATTATTTCTAACCTTGTCAAAATCTTGACTATATTATCTATTCGTTTTACAAATCATGGTGGTAAATAAAAGTGTAACTTTTCATGGAAAACACAAACTTGTCTTGGTGACCCCAAACTTTTGAACAGTAGTGTATTAGTGATATTGCACATGGGTGTACTCAGTTTTGTTGTATAGTGTTATATGTTTCAGCAAGAATGATGTATATGTGTCTGTTCATTCACTTTAATCAGCCTCAATCAAGACAAATTTGAAGAAGACATTTCTTAAACCGTGTGCCCATGCAGCGTTTATGCTTTCGTTCCCCATTCAAATTCAGACATTGTTTTCCTACTTCCTGTTTCCACTTGTGCGCAGATCTTCGGCTTCCTGGTGACAGGTGTGTATGGCCTGAACACTTTCCTGGCCGTGAAGAGGTGGCGCCTCGGCAACGGTTGCCAGGGGGCGGCGCAGACCAGCGAGTACATGCGGGCGCGCACGGCTTCCCGCGGCGAAATGGAGGCGCGGCCCGAGCTGGGATGAGCGCCATCACCCATCCAGGGAGACTAAGGGAAGACCACGCCACCGGCAGCTGACTGAGACGGACACTACTCTTGCCTTCAGAACAGTATTGCATTTAATTCTGGAGCAGAACAGCGACCTCCAGCTCCCCCTACATGCTTTTTATTCTGACTTCTCATTCACAACGCCGCGGGTCGCTCCATGGTTTTGTTCATCCGGGGCGTTCTGGCGGCAGCGACACATAAACGCTCCAAAGTGAAGAGCTCACATTGGGGTTGAGTGCAAATTCTCTGTAAAACTTTTCCTAAACAGAGAGGCAGACCGATTTTCCTGGTGTTGACTTTTTAAAAAAAACGTTTTGCGTTTCACTGTGAATGAAGTCGGGTAACAGAAGTTCAGCTTTTGTATGATTTACACGCATCACGCCGTTGTCTGTGAAGTCCGTGGTGATAAATGTGATCATGGATCCAGGAAACGACTGGACCAGCAGCGTAAGCCTTTCAGTATAATAAAGGCACCGAGACTTTACTGTTACACTCGCAGATACTGACATCGGCCTTCGGCTTCTACCTGCAGACAGGCTGACATTAGATATTTTATTCTAAAAGATTACACATGCTGACGTGTCTGCTCCTTCTTTGTCTTGACTAACTTTTAAAAAAAAAACAAAAAATGCCTTTAACATGTGACCTTTAGCCACTAGAAAGATCTTTGCCACCAACAATCATACAGAAAGAATACAGGGTCATTCTTTACTGCAATAAAAAAAAAAATTCTTTGCAACACAAATGCATCCAATGAGACCAAAATATACATGTGACTGCCTTCTACATTTTAAAAAACTACAATGCCTAATGCTTCATTATGTCTATTTATGCCAGGTTGTGTGTAACTACCCACAATTACTCCAAAAATTAGAGATTTGAGGTACGTGTGTCGGGTCAACACTATGAAACAGAAGGGGTGACGTCAGGCGATGATAAACTGATAATTGGTGTTTCTCTACTTTTTGCACCTCCATGTATCTGAGGCTTCAGGTAACAGGAGTGGTGACGGTACATCGGTGAGGTGCTTTTATTTTGAAAACAAACATCAGTCTGTGACCCAGTCACGCTCAAAGCCCTTAGCCTATATACTGTATACAGTATCTCAGGTATTAACACACCTTCCAACTTAGATTCTTAAAAAAAATAAAATAAAAAATTTAAAACCACAGGGTGCCTCGACCTGAACGCTGTTTCTTAATGCATTTCTAACTGTTAGACATAGAGAATGGAATCAACTGGTACTTTAAAACTGTTCGGACAAACCAGCAGAGGTGTCGAGGTGGGTACCGTGAGGGTGAATTTATGGTACATTTAGCGTTACTGTCGCAGCTTTCACTCTGTATCTGTTTGAGTTAAAATGTCTGTACATGTATCTGCAGTATACTAGCACATAATTTATGTATTATGGGACCTTTTATCATTCCACAGTGCAGTTATAAAATCATACATACACGCTCCTTTAAATGCTTTTCCTTTAAGTCGTCGTACCTAACGTACAGACAGACCTAATCGTGGAAAAAAAAAAAGAAAACTATGTTTGACAAGATGAAGGAAGATTTCATTATCGGTGTGCTACATTGCTTGAATGTATTGAATCTACACTATACACTACTATAACTCAACATGTGTGCTTTCTTTGTCTCAGTTGTATGTAAACTAGGCTTGGTTAAGAGTTTGTACAGGGTCGAACTTTACTGTATAGCTCCACCTCCTGGTCTTCATCTGAAATGTATTTCTTGTGACTTCCAGTGCGCAGCCTGACAGTCGTGTTTGTGTAAAGGAACACTACAAATTATGATGATTTCCTATGACCTAATCTAGACGTAGTTGTTTGAAGGACCAGAAAATGTGTTTGACTGTGGGTTTAAAATGAAATTAAAACTTCATGGCTACTTGATTTATTGTTTTCCAACGCAAGTTACACAACCATAAAAGTGGCCACACCACACAGTCGTCAGGCATTTATCATGTCTTAGTAACTTATATCATGTTTAACTGCTATTTCTCCTGGTGGTCTCTGTGACCGCAATAGTTGTTCAAATAAGACAATCGCTTGTATTTATTCACTACACTGATGGATTTGTTTCCCGAATTCTATAACAATGTTCACATAAAACTTGTACAGCAACCTCTGCATTATGCCATTTTGATATATTATTATTAATATATTATTTTATAAATTGACTATCCTATTTGTCTTAAAGCTATCAAGCTGCAGCTCTTTGTGTACAGCTTTGGGCTCCAGTGTGCTAGGATGACTTTGTATTTATGGGGGGGACTCTTTTACTAGTTTTTACTAGATTGTCGCTATAAGAGAGTACATGATCAGTCCTTGTTTTAATGAAATTAGTAATTACTTCTTTTTTAAGTGATTCTCTTCTTTTAATCCTGTATGTTTTGTCTTAATAAGCCTCACATCAGTTTATAGTGAACATTTAAATAAAGTGATTTGGACATGATTGGAAAAAAAAGGTCAGGTTTTTATTTAAACATTTGCTGCACAAAGGGGCAGAAATCTATATTTATATGTAAAAACAGTTCTGCATGTGGCCTCATTTATAAAATAATACTGAATTTCCAATTGTAAGATTATTCTTCAAATCGTGTATTGGTGTGGCTGAGTATGTACACATCCAGTTACTTAATTTTTCACACTGAACAATTAAATGTTCCTTTATGGATAAAGAAACAATTATTATTATTACATTATTATGATCACAAAGCTTAATACAGGGATCTTTGTCCCTCAGCTCATAAAAAAAGATGTTTTGGAGATGCCTGTTTTGAAAAAAAGACTCATTTTGTATTAATTATTGAATATAACCACAATCTTGGAAGTGTTTTCTTATCTATCATGTCCCTTTAGTGCCCAAAAGTTGAAAATCAACATTGAAATTAGAAACCACAGGTGCCCATTTTCAGTCTTCCTTTTTTTAATATACAACACCAACGCAACACTTTGGTAGTGCAGTGTGTATTATTACATTACAGTCACCGTGGCTTTCTAGTGCTTCTAATTTCTCAGTAGTGGAGAAATTTGAGAAAAAAAGAGTGACTGCACAACCAAAATAAGAAAAGAAGTTGTTTTTTTTTTTCAATACAAACCCAACAATTCATATACAGGACTTTTAGAATTCAACAAAAAATAATACTGAATCACATGGCTTCATTTCAAAACTATTCACACAGACACACAGGCTGGAGGAAGCACATACAGTGGACAAACTGAACAGTAGAGCAGTGAAATAAGAGCGTCATTTCTGTAGCAACTCTCAAACATTAAACATTTTGGGACATGTAAACCATACAAAACATGGGGATGTGATGCAGCAGAGAACGCCGCAGGAACTCTGTCGATACAAGAGTCATATTTAAGGGCAGATAAGCAAACATTATCCTCATGTTATAAAAATACACTCCTGTAAGCATTAAGTCAATAAGAAAAAGGTTGTAACCAGCCAACCTGCAACCGATCTGTTCCATATACTGCACATGTTTTATAGTTCTACTGTAAAAGTATACATGATGATGAAGATGATGCCTGACTTACAGTACTTACACCCCTCTGTCCTTCATTGAGAGTACTCCAAAGCATTCATTCACCAAGGACATTAATTTAGTGTTTTATATGTCTGTAAATAGGGTTATGGCACATTCCTCAAAACATCAATATAAGTATTTATTTCATAAATCTAAAGGGATAGTTCATTATTTTTGAAAATTTGTCTGTGGTTTGACCCTTTTTTTGTCGATATGAGCTGTTTACAGACCAGCGGAGCAGAGCCGCGAGCTGCTCAGCTGCTACTCTCCCCACTCCCCTTCAGGGGAGCGGCTACTGTTTCAGGTCAATCGCACTAGGCCCAATGATATCGACTCCTGATGCGACTCATCGAGGCCCCCCTGATGAACCTACTACTACCCCTTCACCCGCCTGGTTGGACCCACCCTTCTGCCCCCACCCTACGGCATCTCTACAGACTGAAACATCTTTACAGACTGATACATCATCATCAGATGGATGTCTGCCAGTCCTGGTTCATCTATAGCCTGTCCGTCCATGGGAGTGGATCTCTCCTTCACTGTGGTTCTCCCCGAGGTTTCTTCTTTCCCACTGGGTTTTGGAGTTTTTCCTTGCAGAGTAGGAGGGTCTAAGAAGGGCTTTATAAATAAATTGAATTGCTATGTCGCTAATGGTATTTTTTGGTTTCCATCATCAAACTCAGCAAATACACAATCCAGCGACTCCCACTTGCTGGGGTGGACGAGTTATGCTCACGTTATGAGATAATAACGGAATGTTTCGAGATAGAACTGTTTTCAAGGTAAATGTAAAGCTGGACTTCACACTGCAGACATGGCTACTGGCTACTTACTGAAGAAAAGTAGTCCCAAGTATTTGCTTCATGTCTCGTAATGTTTCAGTTATTGTTTCATAGTGTGGTGAATGTGCAGGTCACAGCTCGTCCAGCACAGCGTTTGGGAGTTGCTGGATTGTGTATTTGCTGATTTTGATGAGGGAAACCAAAAAATACCATTAGCCGCGTAGCAGTAGCTGAGCAGCTCGCGGCTCTGCTTCGTGGGTCTGGAAATGGCTTGTAAAAAAGAAGGTAAAGCACCTACACCTACCTGCTATGACTATGGGAATCGTGATAATGGTTCAAAAATGTCGAACTATCCCTTTAATAAAAACGTTTCTTAATGTAGAAAGTGCATCTAGCCTCTGGAAAGTCAGTATAATGAGACCAAACACGTTTCACAGCTTTGTAATTGTTTAAATTGTCCGGTTGATTATTTCATTTACATGTTTCCCCAAAAGATATAAGGGAGGGCATGAAAAATAACTACTTGTGATGACAAATTTAGTGGTGAAATAAACATAAAAGTTTTGACATGATAAATCTGTGAAATTTATCTCTACACTTGAATGCTCAACAGAAGTAATTTATTGAAAGAGGATAAATGAAAGGGATCTGTTCCCCCTTTGCTGCATAGAGTCTCCTAACTGCCAGATGAATAAACCACCAATCAGTGAGACCTAATGTGATTTCTACTGTACACAGTATCAATGTATCCTTAATGAAAAACCTGCCTATCTATGCAGATGACAGTTCCGTGGCCGTGACTTCCGGAAAGAATTGTTTCATGTAACGTGTCCGCTGGTGAGGATCAATGTGGGCTCAGTCCGAATCAGAGTCTGAAAATTCATCTAGAAGACAGAAAACACAGCAGGTATCAGAATGAATGGTATGTCTTCATGTGAGAGTTTTTGTGTACCCAGTGAATAAATAAACCAATAGATAGATCTAAAGACCAATGCAAAAAAATATATGACGCCTCTCCATATTTTAAACGAACATACATGATGGATAAAACTGTTCGAGGCTGATATTGCAGTAAGAATTATGGGCTAGGTTTTTTTTTTATTGAAGCTACATCAGCCATGCAAATTTCAAAGTTTCAAATGTTATTTATAGAATTATTTTATCTAAATGCCACAAAAAGCAGAATAGACGCTGCTGACTTCCCCTCAGCGGCGTCAAAGATAGTTTAAATTTATATTTTTTGTGGTTTTTAAACAGCCGTTGCTGAAACTTGTTCCACCAACAGTGACGGAAAGTAACAAAGTATCTGAATACTAATTTCAACACTGGTCACCACCCAAATGCAAAGGACCTGACAGAATTTTAATATGATGAAAAGTATTCAGCAGAAGGGATAGTGTCAAAAACTTGGTACCACACACCAAAAAGTTAAAAACACATGCTATAAACTAGTTCGATATTCTAGGTGGGAGGTGAGAGACCTGATGAATGGTGGAACAAATGGTGTCCAGAGACAATTTCAGCTGCAGTTGTGTACAAACAAGTGAAAGAGGCTAAATTTATATAATAATAATAATAATAAATAAAATGTCAATATAGAGCTCTGTTTGCAAAATAAGTCAGACAGGGACTAGATTGTTATATCATATGGGGCATATATGATCATATAGTACATATCTATGGAAACATATGCAAATATTTTACTGTTTTTCTATGTTACAGCACATTATTCAATATACATTGTCTTGTTGTATGACCTTGCTGCCTTGATGGCTCGTCGTTGGGCTCCCCTCCCTGCTTTAGGAAATTGGCCAGCTCATTAAAAATGAGGTAGAAATCTAAAGCAAATACGATGGTGGTAACGAACCCAAATACCTGCAAAGAGACAGACGTTCACTATCAATAGAGTAAAAAAATAAAAAAAAAAAATTACAAGAAAAAAACTAAAAGTGATGTTGGTACAGGATTGGATCGGTCAACTTTACCCCGGCTGCTTTGGAGGAACCATCCACGTATTTGGACACTGCAATAATGGAAATGATAAAAAAGATGATGGAGGCCGTCACACATCTCATGAAATCCTTTGAAAGAAGAGAAACACTATTATTCAGATTATTCAGACGCGACAGAAACAGCTGGATCGTCGCACGCAGCGACGTGGACCTCGTGTCAACCCGGGAAGTCTGACGCCTCACCATGAGGGGCCAGAGGAAGCCCTTAAACCTCTCGTTGAACTTGGTGGCGTACGCGAACAGCAGGAAGAGAGCGGCCAGGAACTCCAGCAGGGGAACCGTCACAAACGCTGCTGCCGTGGACGCAGCGAAGCACACGAACGACACGAAGGAAAGAGCCTGCGAAGGAGGTTGAAACAGAGAGAGAAATAAGCGCTCACTTCATGTTGAGCTCAGTGAAACGGTTCAAAACCGAAACCTTCACCAAATTGTAAGGTCATATCAGGTCAGTGTTTCTTTTTAAGTGATAAGACATTGAGCAACTTTCTTCTTACCTGCCGGCATCTATTTACAGCTCTGGAAAAAAAAATAAGAGACCAATGCATTTTTTTTCCTGAAATCAGCATCTCTACATGAATTCCAGCCATTCCATTCCAGCGTCTGTTGAATTCCAACATACACACCTCATTCTACTTAAAGAGATACCAGGAGTGGAATAAAGTCACCCAAGAACAATGGTAAAGATTTGTGGAGAACATGACAAGATGCATTAAAGCTAAAAATAAGGATGAGTGTACCAAGTATTGATTTCTGAACTCTTCTTAAGTGTAATCATTAGTATTATGTTGTTTTAAAATGAATTTTATCTTGTTTTGCATTGTTTGAGGTCTGAAAACATGGTATCTTTTTCTTATTTTGACCATTTGTCATTTTCTGCAAATAAATGCTCTAAATGATCATATTTTTATTTGGAATTTGGATTTTCCAGACCTGTATAACTGCTGCTTCCTTATCTTAGTCTATTGCGTGATTTATTTTTTGACCTCACGTTCACGTGGGCTGTAGCTTTCTGACACTGAAGCCTTAGATCTATTCATGTCTAAGTGAGCTGCTTTAAGCTGAAGGCAAATCTACATTTTCAAACCAATTGATAAATGGAACACGGTCGAATCACGTTTGATCTTCTCCCCTCAAGATAATGTTTGAACACGGCTTAGAGAATGTTGTACGACTGTGTCAATTACAGCTTCGGGCCCACTTCCTGTAAGGAGACACTGCTGCTAAAAGACACCGTTTATTCACACAGGCCTGTACACGGAATCCCTCTCACACACACAGACACCCACAAAGCTGCCACGATTAAGATTAAAATGTGCTGCGTATGTGCAAAAAACGGAAAAAAAAACACGATCTACAACAAGTGATGCAGATCTTAACCCGACTCCGTCACGCTCTCCGTTAGAAGTGCTGGACAAACGAAAGCAAGTCCAGACACTGTAATCTCAAACAGGCCCCGGCCATCTTGTCTTTGTCTCAGTCATTCATCCTACACTGCAGGCCTGAGGGTAGGAACTCCCTCTGTCTCAACCCAAACTGCTGCAGCTGCTGTTCTTAAAAAAAAAAGTAGTGCTACTGAGCAGCATCCTGTCAAAATCTCCCTGTAATAAGACTATGCCTACAGGTAAAACTATACTAGAAGCTTTCCTCTGAAGTTCTGGATTAGATCCTCCTGCATGTTTGCTTTTGAAGAAATAAAGTCTAGGATGTTGGGATCATCACAGCACTACAGTAAAGGATTAGGGCCATTGTAGGAAAAAAGGGGAGGGGGGAGATACTCTGAGAGAAAAACTCAAATGTGAGTTAATGTAAGTTATTTTCTAGTGAATTGGTGACTTTATAAACGTATATTTCTCACAAATGTGTTCATTTTTCTCAGAATAGAAGGCTCTGTGTTATTATTTTTTTTTTACATTGTCACCCAGACAATTTTGTGTTTTGCATGAAAAGTCACACCTTTATTCACCACCTTGAGTTATAAAATGAATAGAAAATATAGTCAAGACATTGGCAAGGTTAGAAGTAATGATTTGTATTTGAAATAATAATTATTTCCTTCAAACTTTGCTTTCATCAAAGGAAATTAAATTTGATCAATTTTACCATTAATAGAGGAAATGGGCCTCTATACAGCTATGTAGATATTGCACTAAAACCCAGACATAGTCATTTACCACATTAGCAATGTATAGAGTGCATTTCTGATTAGTTTAAAGTTATCTTCATTGAACAAAACAGTGATTTTCTTTAAAAAATAATGAAACTTTTGAATGGTAGTGTAATCTGGCAACAAAGCACTCAGTCTGGCTGACTTTGATGCACACATCAACACAGTTAATTAATTGTTCTTCTTGTTTATGATTTGGAATCTGTTGATTTTATGCTATTGCACTTAAAATGTATTTGAGGAGTCATGTGAGCAGGTACTGATGGCACTAACACTTGCTTTCAGTGCAGATCTATGCTTCCAAATGTGCACAAGCTCCCATAAATCTTCTTTAGTTAGGGTTGAGGGAGACGCCTCGTATCAACAGCTCCTTTGAAACAACTCATTTGAAACAACTTTGAAAATGTATACAGAAATGCTTTTTGCAGCCTGTTACGTGTACACCCTGTGATTTCACATTCCTCATTGGCGGCCAAGGCTGTAGTATCCTAATCAGAAGGACATGGCGACCTGATACACTGTATATAATAATGCACGCTCAGCAGGATGAGTGTCTGACTAATACTCCCAAGAATGTCAAAGCTACAGGCTGTTTTCTCTTGAAGCTTCAAAATCTAACAGCTCAGCGACTGAAAAAGACTGAAAAAAGTATGAAAGTTTCCAACAAGGAAAACTTCCCAGCTACAGAAAGGAAAGCACACATACACGGTAGATGTGCTGCAATACTAGCAAATCACATCCTGTGCTAAAACATTCAAACTAACCCAACTTTATTATTTCGGCACCGAGATCCCCTGACACTGCTGTCAGTGAAATTGAATGAACTTTTGGCTGCGGCACTGATGATAAACACACTTAAAGGTCTTAATTACAGTCTGGATAAGGAATAACATACATCAATGTCAAAGGGACTATTTCTTCTATTAAAAGTAGTTCCAGTCAGAGCAGGCCGATGTGACTGACACAGAGTTGATATATTGTGGCAGCGGTTGAATTAGACAGTTGTGCAATGTTGAAAAATCAATGAGGAGCAGGACCATTTATATTCATGCATGCATCAGTGTGATGAAATGCCTTTATTAGTAAGTATATGCTGCATTCTGAGATACTTCACCACCTTGGAAACAGTGCAATTTCAATGTTTTAGCTCTAATTTTCATTTCATTAAAATCATTTCCCTCAGCTGTAATTTTCAGGGGCTCTGTACGCTACTTCCAGGTTACAGAATGATTGTCAAAAACTCACCTTGCTTTCCACTTGGTTCATTAGAATAATGTTGGTACATTTTTGTTTCAAGCAGCAAGGATGATGTTATGTGCCTCGCTGCACCCTCACAGTAGATATGTTGATGGATCAGCTGGTGTTCTGTGGTTTGTGACGGTGCTAGGACCTTTATTAAAAAATAGTTTTTAGTTCGGGGTGGTGGGCACTACCTGTCATGTGGGTTATGGTTTTTAGGTTTTCTTTTGTCATGTATTATTACTAGTGCAGTGCCTGTAGTAAGGTTTTATTACTATAGAAAAGTGGAAGCTAAAGTTGATTTTTTACATTTAGCTAGATGAGGGTGTGTTGGACTGTTACATAACTTTAAACGACAACTTGCACATTGGGTAAGACATGGACATACAATGAGATAATTAAATGCATGCAAATACAATGAATACAGAAAATGGCTACAATTTATGTTGACATGTCAGTTTTGAAAATGTGTTGACAGGCCAAGTAAAACTCGATTCATGATAAATAACGTACTTGTCTTAATTTCTGTATAGCTTAATGACCTGGGCATGTTACTATTATATGTGTTTATAAATAATTGAGTTTAGGTCCAAATTCTTTTTTGTGATGTGATAGTGCTGGGATTTCCTGAGGGTCTGTAAACGCATCTTGGAGTAACGCGGTGGTTGTAGCATACAGTAGCCTGTGTTAGCATGAGGAATAAAGTAGCAACTAAACCGGCTAACGTCTTAGCGTGTGGTTTTTGAGAGACGTCACAATACTCTCATTACGTTGGCTGCCCGGAAGAAACGGGACAACGGAGCTTTTAACTGTAACAAAAATTCTGGGAAGCAGCATGAGGAGGAGTCGCGTTACGGAGCTTTACACTGTAACTAAAGTGCTTCTGCAGGATAGCACTGTGATGAGTAAGTCTATGGGATTTTAACTGTTTTTATGTGGCATAGACATTTTAATATACAGTAACCACACAGGAAGTGATGGGGGAGAGAGGAGGAGACATGCACCAAAGGACCGCTCTAATCAGATCTTATGTTTTAATGATAATGATGATGTCTTGAATATCCATCCAAAAAATTCCACAAAAAAGGATACACGCCATCCTTGATTTCAAAATCGATTATTAGGTCAAGAGGTCGAGTAGGTCTAATAGATGTACAAATGGTGGTTTTGACATATTTATAGAGTATGTTTTCACACTTCTGTTACACACACACATACACACACACCAGTTTTCTTGTCTGGCAGCAGCGATGAGACACCCGGATGTCACACTCGTGATCTCTGAAGACCACTAAACAAAAAAAGCCACAATACACTGAACTGCAGGTTTAAAGTACTTCTCAACCGCTAAAAACTCTCAACCAGTCTCCGCTTTTTCTTTTCTACTGTTGGCAGAGGTCAGCGGGTCAGTGAGCTGCGTTATACTGAAGAGTCATAGCCTGTAGTGATGGGACAGTCTCGGACGAGCCGGTTCAAAGAGCCGGCTCTTTGAAGTGAAGGATACCCACGCCCATCCGCAAGCCGATCTTTTTTTAAAAGTACCTACAGGCACTGCGGGCGTTACCTGCGGGTGTCATGTTGCCGTGCAACCAATCATGTAAGGGGTGAACAAGGGTCATCCCACCAATCAGGAAAGGGTGGGTGTAGCAGCGCTTATAATTTTTATTCTATGAAACAAAATATTTTAGTTTTATTTTAACAAACTACATTTATTTTATTGCTGTATTTAATTTTAGTTGTGTGTGTGTGTGTGTCAGTAGCTGCCTTTTTTAAATTTCTGGTTAGGTTTTTATAGGTATTTTCTATCTGCCTTGTGTAGCAAGTTAAAGCTTCCAAGGGATTTTACAACTGTACATGCAATTGGCTACAGCGATTTATTAAAATTTAAATGACATATGTGTTCAAATGCAAATCACAAGTCAAAACGGTGCTAAATTTGGCCTAATTACAAAAGGCGTGAGTGGTAAAATAGAGAGCCGTCTGGGAGCCGAAAGAGCCGGCTCTTCTCAGCGAGCTGAGGCAAATTATTCAGCTCACTAAGAAGAGATGAAATTCCCGTCACTATCAGCCTGAGGGGCAGAGATGACAGTCATACAGTGAAGTGGCTGTAAAGAGGCTGTATTGTGTGGAGCGTGAATAGAGAGGACTGAGCTGCAGGCTGCATGTTATGGCAACAGAGTAAAGGAAGTGACTGTGTGGAAGACGACTGCTCACACACACACACACACACACACACACACACACACACACACACAGCTCATCATGACCTGAGTGCATGACACACTATGTGTCCACCCACTCCCCCCCCCACACACACACTTTCTTTCAGTTCCTGTATTGTTGCAATCCATAAAAAAGTAACTTTATCTTCTTTTATTCCCCAACTGAGATTGAGAGAATCTCAAAACCCGTTATTCAGAAGTATGGCGCTTCTTTGTGGGTCAACAAATCCACATTAAAAAACGCACATTATTTACCCTGGACTTTCTGGAGTGTTCCAGTTGTTATAAGCCCCTCACCGCTCCTCCCTTCAGTAATGGAAACCTTGTGACGGACACACACTGTGTAGAAAATGACAGTTCGCCAATTTGATGAAGTCATTTTTTTTTTATTCTAAACGTGCATCGATGCGCAATAGCTGCGATGAGTTTATTAAAACACTGCGCTCCCGGGCGCTTTATTGTGCGCGTTTAAAGGCGACGCGGGCGGTAAGTAGCTATGGTTTGTATGAGAAGTTATTCTCCTGCTCGTGTCTTACCACTTCAGCAATAAGCAGCATTCCTTTCCTTGAAGAGGCGAACTCTTTGCTCGGAAGAATGGAGAGAAAGGTACTCTGGCGCGTCTGGTTCGAGTCGGGAGCCTCGATGTCCCCCATTGTAGAGAGAAAAAAAAGAAAAGAAAGAAAATGAACTCCTCGCCGACTTCAGAGCCCAAACTTAAAGACTCGAGGCAAAAGGATAAAAACACACACACACATAAACCTCTAGCAGATACTGTATGTGGAGGCGTGAGGTTTGTAGGAGGTGGAAACGGAAACAATGACAGCGCGGAAACGCAGCGAGAGATCCCGAAAGGCGCAACATCTGCTTTCTCCAGATGTGAAATGCGATGCCCCCAGCTGCAAACAGCCCAGCCCGGACCCAGCGGAGGGGGAATGTCCCCCCTGTTGATGTCGTAAGGCAAAGAAAAGAGTTTTTTTTTTTTGTCTCAGCAAGATTTATTTCAACTTGACAAACATTTACAATAGTTTACTTAAAATAAGTAACATCATCAGTTTGGATTCCGGTTGCATTTTAAAGGTGCCATGTCGTAGAAAAGTGAGATTTTAATATTTCCTTTTAGAAGGTCTACGTGTTATATCTCATATTTCTAAACCTCACTCCACAGAGATATGCGCGCAGCCCCCGTTTATATCCGTTCAAACCAGCCAATCAGAGGAGAGGCTTATTGATTTCGATGTGTAATGTTTCTTTTTTTTTTTTTCTAAAACTCCAGAGAGAAGCTTGAGGGAGGAGATGTAACACTATATTGAGATGATGTTTGCTTATGTCCTTTTAGGGCTGTCACAACTTTCTAATAAAACAAACCCAGGAAAAATGTCAAATATAGGACCATAACACATCAGTTTGAATAACAGGTGGGATTTTAACATATGTCAAACTTAAACTTTGTGAAACACACCGTGCAACACAAGTTTACAATAAGTGAGGAAATAAAATATTAATAATCCAGAGCTGCAACGAGGAGGATGTAATGTTAACTGTCATAGGATGCTCCGGTTTCTATTTCCGCATTGTCTGCTCCATTAACTTGAGGCTGGATCTGACCCCTCGGTTTGTTGAGTGTGATGATCTTGAAAAGTGTGTAGCTGTCCACACCCAGCAGCCCCGCTGACAACAGTCCCACGATCTGCAAAAGGATAAATCACAGAATACACGCAGAATTGTCAGGGTAGGGGCAAAAAAAAAACGATCCTTGTGTCAAAAATCCCCCCCCATGCAATGAGATCTGAGATTCTAATTATAGGATCAAAAACATCTCTCACCCCTCCGACCAGGTTGCCCACGACACTGTGCGCTCTCAAGGCGATTATGCTCAAAACAACAAAGTAGACTGCTGCGAACACTGAATTGAAAGCGTCCTGAAGAGAAGAGAAACTATGAATTAAGTTGCAACGGACTGAAACTGGAACATGTCATTAACGACGTTCAGTTATCGCAGTTTCACCCACAACGAGAGGCCAAAGGAAGAAGGTCAACTTCTTGTTGAGTTTGAGCAGGTACAGTAACACCAGACAGGAAGTGATCAGCAGCTCTACGAGCGTGGCCGCGATGTGTTCTGATCTGGATGCTGCGGCGAAACACACGAACGCCACAAACAGAGTCACCTGAAGCACACAAAAAAAGTGCATTGTTTAATTCCTATGGCAATGAAATATAAAACGCAATTTCAAAAATACTTGAATACTTGTGCTAATCTTCCAGCAGGGCAGTACTGAGCTCAGCTCTGAGCTTCTTCTTTTGTTGCACTTGCACAGAAAGAGGAATGTTCATTAGATATCTGACTAATCCTGAGTTTCCACCTTTTTGTACCATTGTCCTCAAATGCTCTGCAGAACAAACTAGTTTTAGTTAATGTTTTAGTTAACCACTGCTTGCACTTCCCTTATATACAGTACTGTTCCCCTTTCTAATGTCAAACAGGTCTTTGCCGTTTCTGTGCACATCTGCAGCAAAATGTAAAAAAAAAAAAAAGTCGAACGTTCTCGTATGAAAACTTCTCACCATCTCTGATTGTTTCAGGATGCCCCTCTTGGATTTGAGAAAAGCGGCGTCCACCTCCATGGTCGTCAGTGTATTTTGATTCTCTGACATGATGGCTTGATTCTCATTCGCAGATGACAACTCCCTCTCGTCTGTTTCCTGAAACAAGTCATTTCCTTTTAAGCTGTGTAGGAAATGAGTCTTACAAAAGATGTGTAATATTTTTTACACAAGCAGCTACTTTCCACTTCTGCATGACTGAAAAAGCAAAACAGGACGTGCAAAAGCATGTGCTCGGACTTCTGTAAGAAGGGAGCTGAAGAATGCTTTCCAGCAGGTCCTGCTTGTTAGCCACCAAACAGAATGCAGAAATCTCATATAAATTCTACTTATTACATATATATTTAGAGAAAAAAAAGACCACAAACCTTTCTATTGCATCAAGACGGGTACATCAGCTGCAACGATATCCCCGTGTCAAGTTGAACATCAGTTATCTGTGGTTTTAAAATGGGCCACTGAATTCATAGTGAAACTCCAACTAAACCACTAGTTACCTGTACATAACGCAACATATTTTCCTATGTGTGTGTGTGTGTGAGTGTGTGTGAGTGTGTGTGAGAGCTGATGCATACAGTTCTGTGTTTGTACAGTAGCTATATTCATATTTTATTTAAATGTAATAAAACAGTCATGATACAACATAAAACACATTTATTAAAAAAAACTGATTTCTGATTTAGTAAGAAGTTCTTTACAAAAATAGATATATCATTCATCCGAATTAATAAGAACAAATCTGAAATCAATTCCAGTTTGATCTGTAAACATTTCAGTAAGTGCCCGACATCACAGAAAAAAACGAGTCATGACTCAAACCGCTGACTCTTCAGTGTGTGTGTGTGTGTGTGTGTTTCCAGAACACATTCAACGGTGTAATACTGTTATATCAACATGCTGGAATTCCCTTGGTTGTGCTTCGTATCTTTGTCTTCGACGTTGTATAAAAATCATTTCAGCGAAGAAAAAACATTTTCCTTCAAATAGTTATTTTGTGTGTCGATCTGTAGAAAAGGCACATCTTCAGGTTGTTTTTGCTTTCCTCAGCAGATTTTCTCTCAGTGTGGCCAGTCACACTTCCAGGGCGCAGATTTCGGCACTTTGAGACACTTTCCTAACTTCTCGCAGCCTGCAGGGGCCCAGTTCTGTAAAAGAGAGCAATCGCCACAGTTAGCAGGTATTAAAAGAAACTCTCTACACGTTTAATATATACAAATATTAATAGTGATATGGGTTTTCTACATAAAAAAAGTTAAAATGCCTCCTTAAAAATCACTGAAAATAGATCTACTCATCCTTCAAACATCCAGAAATATGCTAATTTCAAAGTGTCGCATGCTTGCATGATGGATCCCTCACCGAAAAGTTTATACCCTTACATCACACTTGCAGACTGGATCACAATGTTTATTTTATGTCCTGTGCCCTGAGAGTCTTTGACCATTAGGTGGTAATGGAGCTTAGCGAAAAATTTAGACAGGAAGTGCAGCAATGGAAATGATCACGAAACTGCATTTTTCCTCCCTTCAAATATGTGAATAATGGAGCTAATAGAGAATAGTTTATTTGAAATTTTAAAAAAAAGATCACTAGAAATTACAGGAATGTATACAAACATGAATAAATTTGACGCCTTACTAGAAGTTGTTCATTTCTTTCACCACATGGGGGCAGTGCTGTGACACAAATGAATCCACAGCTGAGTAGTTTGACTGTCTCTGGTGCTTCAGGAGACAAAGCCATGACTCAATTCAGCTGCTTTTAATATTCCCTAAATAGGTAATTTTGTCACGAAAGCGTAACACTGGCACGCGATCAAAGAGGAAAATGTTGGGATTGGTTTGATGTTCAATGTGTTTTGCAGTTCTGGTTTAAGCAAATCATTGTGTTGAATAGGCTGATGGTTCTGTGCAGATTGAAGGCAGATAAAACCTGGAGAAAACTTCTCTATTCTGAGCTTTGTATTGATTCTTTATCTGATCTGTATCAGTCTGTACTGATGTGAAGGAGAGAACACTGAGATAAGGTGCAAAGCTTTACACTTTTGCACGTTTGGGTCAAAAGGAACAAACAGTATCTGCTGTGAAAACCGAACCTGGCTTTGGTCAACAGCCTCTGGATGTTGTGGGAAAAGAGTCAGGCTGCTGCATATAAAGACAATTATCACAGGTTTTTTTAACCAGAGATTCAAAGAAATAAAGTAGATATTTCTTTAAATCATGGAAATCTCACCATCACAGCCACATCACACATGTTGAGCTGGGGGATGCCGGGCACTAGAGTATTCTTATGCAGCTCCACGACTGGAGAGATCCTGCTCAGAACATCACGGTACTCCCTCGACAAAACACTGCAGCAACACAAGATTCATTGATTAGGTTTTTGACTTAGACATCGCTGAGAGTCCAACTGAAAACACAAAGAGGTGTAATTGTATGACGCATGACAGAAATCATCACATCTGAGAAGGTAAAAGCAGCAACTGTTGAGCATTTTGCCTGAAAAATGGCTGAAATGATTCATGGATTAGCAAAACAGGTGTGTGTGTGTTATCATTTTGTTATTAGTAATATCAAAGGAAACTTTTACTTATTTCATTAAAATTCAGACCAAATAGGAAAAGCACTCATGTAAATAACAATATCCCTAACTTATAGTGAGTAGTGTATATACACACACACACGCACGCACGCACACACACGGATCGACCATTTGAAATACTATCTGAATGGAAGAATGGATCCACTAGTCCTGTAAACAAGGAGATGCAGTTTCCTGTATCTGTTTCTTTTGTTTCTTTTATTAATTCACAACACACAGTAAAACTGAATAATCCCTAAACGTGTGTCTTTCTTATGAAGGAAAGCTGCAGCGAACGTGTCGCGTTCATGTATGCGGTGATAAAACACTACTGTGACCGGCCAAGCTTAACTCATTATATTAGAGTGGGGGGGGGGGGGGGGGGACATGCACCCCACACATACACACACACACAAACACACACACGTGGCCTGTCCACTCTGGCACCCTTTGGGAAAGCTCACTCAGCAGGATGAACTATGTAACCTCCATCCCATCCCCTGTCTCTCAATTACTGCTGTTGGACACCAGTGAGCCCGAGCACCTCTGTGCATTATTATATTCAGTGTGTAAAACACAGGGGCCCTGAAGGCTTTCAAAGGAACGCTGCTCTCAATAGGACCTGTAGGGTTAATGGGCTGTGTGTGCATGTGTGCGTGTGTGTGCGTGTGTGTTGGAGGGGGGTAAAGAGGGCGTCTGGTGGCGTGACACGCGGATAGACAATTATCAGCACTGCAATTACACCCCTGACACACTCGCCGGCAGCACCTGTGCCAGCCTTCCGTCCGCCCCTCGCCGCATGCCTGGCCCTCTGATTGGCCCCCAGGGAGCGTGTGCGTGTGTGTGAGGTGAAGTGTCAATTAGAGTAATAACCCCGGGCCCTGTCCAGCTCACAGCTACCCTCCCTCTTAGATCTCCCACAGGACAGCGAGGCTTCCTCCATCAGCCGGCACCTGCTCCTTTTTTTTTCCTTGATACTCTCAGTCTTTACTTTCCTCTACAATTACTCAATTGGTAGTGCACTGCCTGCAATTAGTCTTGTGTGCCGTATTTGTCATAAGCTAACTATCTACATATTGTGACCTAGCTGATAAGGGGGGTGATGGGGAGGGGAGTACCCCCCCCCCTTCTGTTAAAAAGCAGACATTCAGATTAAATTACTTCGGCTATCTAAAATCACAAATTCTATTTCTCCTGATCCCGATCAGCGAGGGGGGATATTTCATTCCCCTTCCTATCTGTGCCCGCTACTGATTGTCGCGATTCATTTTAGCGATAAGTGACGAGGCAACTTAATACAAGCAAACGCGAGGGGGAGATTTATCAGAGTGATGCAAAGTATTCAATTTCACCGGTCTGCGGGCAAAAGCCCGGGAAACTTGCACGAGATGCAAAGTTTTCTACGTGCGCCATAAAAAAAAAAAAAAATAAATCTCACAGTGCCGGCCTTTAAATCAAAAACTAATAATATCATTTGTTTATGCCCCCCCCCTCTGCAAACAAATAAGGAAAAGCTCACCGTCAGCACAGCTCATTATCATGATTATAACCCTTAGCTTACTGGTGTGGAGGCAAAATCTGGAATAATAAGCAGGCTGTATGCAAATTGGGCCTTTTGATTTATAATGTATGGCACCCAAGGGGGATGGGGGGCATTGCTCAGGTGTGTCACCACTCTGATTACTGATTCATAACACTATTGCTGAAACGCACACACACACACACACATGCACACACACAGTGGCAGAAGGTGGGGGAATTGAGGAGACAATCAAATACATCTGTCCTGCCTGCCCCTCCCTCCCTCCAACAGCTTCTCCACCCCGGTGGAAATTGAGCACTTCAGCGAGGACTATTGATTGGGGACACGAGAGCTCGGTGGCAGGCAGCAGATGAAGCCACGCTGGGCTGGGGAAGGTGGGGTGGAGTGGTGGGGGGGCTGCCTGCGGTGTCAGGGCCCGGGACCGCGCTCCTGGGATGGAGGCTCTGGGGACGCGAGCCCGGGGATCGTCTGGGGTGAAACTAGGAGGTGTTAACCTCAGGGACTCAGGTCAGGGAGGACGGAGGGTGAAAGGGGAGGCAGGGGAAAAAAAAGGTTTTGAACAAATCCAGCAGGGGGGTCTGCGCTCACTGAGTCAGGTAGCTGCAGATCCGGTCAGGCGTTCGCCTCCGACTCCAGCACCGCTGTACAAATCACGTTTTTTGTCTGAAATAATCGTTTTTTAGGTCTCTGCAGGTTTTACCTGGTTCCTCTTCTGGGGTACACTGCAGTTCAAAGGTTTGGGGTCACCCAGACAATTTGGCGTTTTCCATGAAAAGTCACACTTTTATTTACCACCATGAGTTGCACAATGAATAGAAAATGTAGTCATGACACTGATAAGGTTAGAAATAATAACCTTGCATTTGAAGTAAGAATTCTATCCTTCAAACTTTGCTTTTGTACAAGGAAGGTCAGTTTCATAGCTTCTCTAACCAACTAAACTGTTTTCTGCACAAGGGTTTTCTAATCATCCATTAGCCTTCTGACACGATGAGCAAACACATTGTACCATTAGAACACTGGAGTGATAGTTGCTGGAAATGGGCCTCTATGCACCTATGTAGATATTGCACCGAAAACCAGACATTTGCAGCTAGAATAGTGATTTACCACATTAGCAATGCATAGAATGTATTTCTGATTAGTTAAAAAAAAAACTGTGATTTTCTTTCGAAAATAAGGAAATTTCGAATTGACAGTAGTGTATATTGCCATCGTGTAAGACAAAAAAATCTATAAAATGCTTAGTTTCCAAATTCTCTTGCTCAGATTGCATAATTTTTTGTGCGTGTGTGTGTGTTTGGTACATCACAGCCTGCGACAGTAGTGAAGGTATGTGTGCAGACAGGCCCTACATCATCTTAAGTGGCTCTTTAGGTGAAGACAGAGATTAATGACGGCCGGGCAGCCGGTCCAGCTGGGGGACCGAGGAGCACACGGACAAAATGCACACGTACACGCGTGTGTGCGCGTGCATCCCCCACACACACCACACACACGCACACACACGTCTATCTAGGATGGAGGAGAACGGTCCCAGTGGATGCTGGGGGACAGCAGCTGAGTGGTGAGAAGTAAACGTAGATGCATAGCAGCAAGTGTGGAGAGAGACAGAAGAGAGAAGTAGTGATGGGGAAAAAAAAGTAAGACAAAGGTTAGGAGGAAGGAATGAATAGATTAAAGTAGAAAGAAGAGCGTGAACAGTGAACAGGTCATGCAGCTGTGTGTGTGGTGGTGGGGGGTGACCTTGGACACAAACTCACACGTGGAAATAGAGTTTGGGCCATTTGTTTGTTTGTGTGTGTGTGTGTGAACACGTCTAGAACTCAGCACATGGCTGCATGCTGATTAGTTTTTGCTTTTTTCTTTTTTTTTTTGTTTAATTCTTCCAAGTGAACAGCGGGGCTTAAAAGGTGGGCAAATGAAAAACATCATTAATGTTTTATCGTCCAATCTCATTTCAAAAGTGAAAGGAGTTTTGAGCAAGAGGCAAAGAGGAGATGAGGAGATGAGGCGAAGCTGCAGAAGGCGGAAAAAAAAGGCCAACGTGAGTGGATGGTTTACGCCAACGAAATATTCCCGCATCTAAGCGTTTTTTTGAGATTATCTTTACAGGACGGTGTTTTATTTTTTTCAGAATGCCACGTTGACATCCCTCAGGGAGAAAAAAAAAAGACCACGCTCGTCCATCTTTGCGTCCCTTATTCAGACAGTCATGCCTCGGCCTCGGCTCGTCCATGTCCCCTGGCGTCACCCGCTCCTCTCCCGCGATTCTTAACTCTCCTCTGAGCTGAGGCGGCGACACACAAACCTCCATTAAACAGCATTCGCTCTCAATTTAGACCTGAACAATTTATCTTGCAATTTTAAACCCACAGCGGTGCACTGGAGGGTTGAGGGCCAGATAGCGATCTTTAAGGAGCTGTTTGCAATCACAAAGAGAAGGGTGTAATCAGGCGCGCTCTGGCTGAGCAGATCAATCCTCTGCCTTCTTTTTTTTTTTTATGCCACTGAATCAGCATTGATCTCATCCCCGTTCTGTGCTACCAACGGTTGACAGCGCCTTCCTATTCTCACCCCTTTCTGCGTTTTCATTTTCAAACATCTCTCCCCCTTGTTTGTGGAGTCACTTCTCCTTCTTTTCTTATTTCTGTTCTGCTCTCCTCTTTCTGTTCAGTTCCCACACACTAACACACTTTTCAAGCAACGAACCTGATAGGGAACTTTTCCCCAGGATCCCGCCCCAGATGGAAAATGAGTGGCTGCAGTGTGTGCTCCTTCTGTTCATGAGTAGTCACACCTGGGACCTCTTGACCTGGACAGAAGTTGATACCCTGTAAGAGAATATACAAATGGTTGGCAACGTTCTTTTTTTTTCTCCCCTTTTTTTAGACAATGCTCATCCAGCAGGCCAAACCATGGCTTTGGTATGAAAAGATCTGCTTATATATATAAGTGTTTATTTATTTGCAGAAAAGGACAAATGGTCAATATAACAAAAAAAGATACAATGTTTTCAGACCTCAAACAATGCAAAGAAACAAGATAAAATTCATTTTAAAACAACTTAATAATGTTTACACTTAAGACGAGTTCATAAATCAATATTTGGTGCAATAACCCATTTTTAATCACAGCTTTCATGCATCTCTTTCCATGCTCTCCAAGTCTTTACCATTGTTCTTGGGTGACTTTATTCCACTCCTGGTTCCTCTTTAAACAGAATGAGGTGTTCATGTGTTGGAATTTGACAGATGCTGGAATGGAATGGCTGGAATACATGTAGAGATGCTGATTTCAGAGAAAAAAATGCAGTGGTCTCTTATTTTTTTTTTCCAGAGCTGTATATATGATGTAATTACATTCTGTCTTATGAAAGCAACAGCGATGAATTGGCTGATGTAATTTTACATGTCTGCTGTTCTAAATCCTCTGTGAACAGCCCAGAGCTCATGCCTGAGCCCTCAGGCAATTTCTGCTGCACCGTCTCCTGTGCTGCAAGGAGCCGGCGACCGACCACAGCGGAGAGCACAACAGCTCTGTTTTTGGCCACGAAGCCCTCGTAAATTAAATATGAAGGTCAGCCTCTCTTTATAGAGCAATTCCCACAAGTCAAAGACAAGGATATTTGCTTTTACCCTTCATGTGCCGCAGTAAAAACCTCGGAACACTGCAAAAACTGAAAGTCGGGTGAAGTGACTTGTTTTTGGTACAATTAGTCCAATATTGAGTATTATCTTATTCCGTTGGCAGATAATTTAGCTAAGTTCAAGTTTTTGGTCAAGCCAATTTGGTCTTCTTTTAAGAAATAAAGACTTTTCTTAAAAAAAAAAAAAAAAAGATTAAATTGACTAAAATCAAGAGAAACTTAAAATAAGCTCAACTATTTGTCAGTGGAATGAGATAATTCTATTCAATATTGGACTACAAGATAGATTTTAGTTTTTGCAGTGAAGGTTATTTTTTTAAAAATAAGCTGCTTACATCCAATTTCCTCAGCAATTCCTCATATTGTTTTTTATTATAATTCTTGTTTTGTTTAAGGTGTCTCAGGTTTACGTACATTTCAATCTTACAGGTGTTTGAGTTAAAGGACGACAGTGACATTTCGGCATGGAAACACCTGTTTCTCTGAGCTGAATGATTATTCTCAATGTTATATGGCATGAATTCATATTATCTTCAGATCCCTTATTTATGCGGCTATCGGTACATCTTCGAAGGGGTTAAAGCCACTCGCAAAAAAAAAAAAATAGAGGACTTTTTTCCTCCCCTCACTGCCTTCCCCTTCATCCCTCCACGCCCTCGCTCCAGCTCCCTGACTCCATTCTGGTGAGCCTGGCAGTGATCGCAGCCTGATTGAGTCACACTCACTCCTCCAGAAACCCCCTGGAGATCGGCCTCCTCCTTCCAACGCTTGCATGGGCGCGTGCGAGAGAGCGTAGAAACACACACTTTTTGATGAGCACAACTAATATTGAGAAAGCATTCATCTGTAAGGCGCCGCCGCCGCCCCCGCTATGAGATCGCTCGACAGAGCACCTCAAAATACATATAAAAAAAGAGAGAGAAAGAGAGAGAGCGAGGGGGATAGATACCCCCTGCCCTGCAGAGCCTCCTCTGATCCAGACTCGTCCTGTCTTTTGAAGCCAACAGCTTTAGAAATGCAGAAAAGAAAGAAGAAAGGGGGGGGGCCCTCCCAGAGGAGCAGCGAGAAACGCCTGCTGCGTGTATCTCTCTGGCTCGGTCTCTTATACCCGAGACATAACAGCGAGAGCTCCGTATCTGCCCTGACATTAATGCTATGGATACAACTAGGCTGCTTTCAAACTGGAGCAGAGCTGTCGCTATCACATGATGAGGTGCAGGAGCATCCAGGGGTGTCAGCATGGATTTTTAGAAAAAAAAAAGCCATTAGTATCTATTAAAAAAAAAGTATGAATGATACGGAATGAGAATAATCTTTTTATCTACACTACCATTCAAAAGTTTGGGGTCACTTCGAAATTTCTTTATTTTTTGAAAGAAAAGCACTGTTTTTTCTAATGAATATAACTTTAAACTCATCAGAAATACACCCTATATATTGCTAAAGTGGTAAATGACTATTCTAGCTGCAAATGTTTGGTTTTTGGTGCAATATCTACATAAGTGTATAGAGGCCCATTTCCGTTGTGCAAACTCCTTGTGCAATCATGTCAGCACAGCTGAAAACAGTTTAGCTGAAGCTGTAAAACTGACGGTAGTGTGGACTATATATACATTTTATCTGAACATTTTCTATATTTTAAAGATATATCTATTATATTTCACATACTTGCTGTTTAGAAAACACAGCTCAAAAGTAAAGTAGTTGTATTGCGGTTGATACTAAGGAACATGTATCCGGTGTAGGACTTACAGGTGTCTGAGAAACAGGGTTAAAAAAAAAGGGCATCACAGCCTTCTTAGAGCTCTGACTGAAACATATGTTACTCAGCAATCCAGATACAAAAGGAGACAGTCACAGGAAAAAAAAAATATATATATATATATCTTTTTTTTTTGCAATATTAACATGACCACGACACACTCCCTCAAGAGAGTTTGATTGAGAGTCATTTAAGCCTGTGAAATTTCTCATTTTCCTCATGGCTGAGCTGCATGCGCGCGGCCAGAACAGAGCGACACATCTCCCTGCTATTAACCTGTAATTTAGTTCTTCTTCACAGACACACAATCATCCCCTGTTTATTTTTTCACCGTGAGCCAAGAAAACCAAATTATATTTCAAAGTGTTACCAAAGCCGGAGAGGAAAAAGAAAAAAAAACATGTTTTTTTTTTAATGTCAGTAAAAAAGGGAGGGTTTGTGTATCTCTGTTGTGAAAAAGGACTCTATTTTCTCAGAAGGCCGAAACGCAGACCTTGAAATGTTTTTTTTTCCTATCAAAAGCTGATTTACTAAACATTTGATGCAAAGTCAGTGTAAAACAGCTCAAAATGAGTGTGTGAGGTTTGCCGGTTTGTCAAATGCACTGTGGGTTACGTGAGATACGGATGCAACTTTCCCTCGCAGGAGCTCGATAACTGCTCCATGAAACACACACACACACACACACACACACGGACGTACACATCTATATCAAGACGTGAACACGTATGTGCATGTTTTCTCTCGTCCTTTCTCTCTCTCTCTCTTTCTCATGTACACACACGCGCGTGCGATCGATAGGCAACTCACAGGCAATCAGAAACCATTATTTGTGAAGTTCCACTTCAGTTCACATGAGTTGATAAAGGAGGCTGCTATTGATTCAGCGGCCCTGAAGGAGAGAGCAATTTAAGCGACCGATGGGGCATAAAACAAACTGGATCACAGGAAAGGCAGAGGCGCAGAGGGAGGAGAGGACACGCTTTTTATGGACGGAGGAGAGAAAGGAGGACCACACCGTCCCGATTTTAAGTGTCAGATTTCTTTTTCTTTCGGGCTCCGTGGCGCCTGAAAGGACGGGTCCACGGGAAACGCTGGTATGCAAATGGGGAGAAGGAACATCTCCGCTGGAGTTAGAACAAACAAGTCAACTGGTTGATGAACGATGTAAGTTGGCTGGCGTGGGGGCTCTTCTTCAATATTCATTACGTGCCGATGCACACAGCAGTCAACTGATGAGCCATTTTCCAGATAACACCGACAGTGAAAGTGTTTGTGTGTTTGAGTGAGATTAGGGGAGACAAAGAGGGAGGACGCGGCCAGAACAAATGGAAGACCTGAAAGGGAACAAGAGTCGCCGCGTTAAAAAGCCGGCCTCACCTGTTTGAACTCGTCCCACGAGTTGCTCCAGGTCCAGTAGTGCGCCTTGTACTGTCCCAGCCTCACGGCCATCAGCTCGTTCCCGCGGTAATAGAAGATCGGCCGGCTGAAGATGAGAGAAACGGGGATCAAACGGGTTTATTCGGATTTTCGCCGAACGGGGACGGTTAAAACGGATCTTCTCTCTCGCCACGCGCTTGCCGCCCCTTCTGTCGTTTTTCTAGCCAGACTCGAATTGCGTGCACGGAATGACAAAAAGTCTACAGACACGGCACTGGTGTCATTTCAGTTTAAGGCGAGGAACAAACCCTCCTAGGGGTTATGGTTAAAAATAATTGACAATTGTAAATTTAAATGCAGCGATTTAATGTGATTCAAGAGCAAAATCAAGGAGTTATAGACTATGCATAATGCATAATATCAGCTTTCAAATTGAGCTACCCACCAATTGCAAAATAAGCACATTTTTATCTGTTCTAAATGTACCTTAAAGAGATATTTTTCAATTTTTTTAACACCCTTCACATGTGAGTGGGCAAATGCTTCAGGCAGGTGTCTGTTTATGATCATTGGGTCTCAGTTTTCCTTTTAAAATGCTCTAAAAATATGGTGAACACAAATCAAACAAGCTTCAGTCATATGGACCTGTTGAATTTAACGTTTACAGAGTAATATGAGTTCTGCAAACACAACGTACCAGGACTCTGGACACATCTGGGATGTTTTCTCCTCATGTTTGTGGCGTAAAAATTAATTTAACTTTAAAAAACCCTAATTATAATTAAAAATGTGTCTACTATAGTCAAGGTATGATGAGTAGCCTACCTTGCCATACCCAAATGATGCCTCTGAGCCATGGTAGCAGCCCTCTGAGGTTGTGATGCATCTAAACGCTAACATCAGCATGCAAACATGCTCACAATTACAACGCTAACACACGTTTACCACAATCACCACCTTAGTTTCATGTGTTGCCATGATGACAATGACTACAGATGGAAATCTGCACTTCGCTAAATCTGGTGCGACTGTCTTTTTTTTTTATTATTCTGAATGATCAATGTAATTACATGCTGTTCTTTCATAAACTAAACTTTGCTTCTTGGCACAAGACGAAAGGGCAGAGTCACGAAGAACGTTAATACAACGGAATCCTGAAAAGGACACGAATGCCTGCATGGAATTTCATGGTAATCCTAGTTATCAAGATGTTCCACTGAAAAACCACAAAATGTGAACCTTATCAGCAGCTAGAGGAAAAAGTCATCAGGAAACGTCGTCATCATGGGAAGCACGAGTCACGCAAAATTTCATTTGAGTCCATTGAAAAGTCGTCGAGATATTTCTGAACTGACCCAGCGCCCGCATGGGTTATAACAAGCTCTTTCTTGTACGACAAAACTAAAAGTGCACTCCCATACAGGGATTTCACAGTTAACCTCCTAAGCCCCAGACCTATTGTTCAATCTTCCTGCTATAAATGATAATAAATATGGAATATCTCTACAACCACGAAAGTTATGTACATAAACCTGGGATCAAAAGAAAACTACAACATGTGAGGTGACTACAAAAGTGTCTGAATCAATTTATACTGCTGTTACAGAGCAAATATAGTAAGTATATTGCAACAATTAATCATTGTTCTATGATTAATAAGATAAGAGTTCAAAGATCAATTATTTGTCCATAAAATCATAGAAATCAGACTGAGGATCATTACAGAACATGAATGTATTCTGTACAATTTTTAAAAAGTAGATTATAATGGACGCAATTAAATAATCACACAAACAGCTCAAATCTAAATGAAATATCCAAATAGTGGTTAGTTGCAGCCCTACTACTGATATCATATTAAACTATGTTCTTATTCTTTTGATGATGTGGATGTTGCCGATATATAGATACTTTAACAGTAACATGGTGTTTTACTACAAATAAAAATATTTTATTTAGTGTTGTAGCTGAGGTTTTATCGTGCGATATATGCATAAAACTTAATGCTGCCTCTGTATCAGGGGGTTTAGGATTTAAACAGGTTAAAGCACAAACAGGTCCCTATCCATAAACCAATACAAGTACAATATGTACCCACCTTCTTTGCAGTGTGTGTGAGTGGTTCAGCAGGACTGGTGTCAGGTCCAGTCCATCCAGGGTTCGGTCATCAGGGGGGCTGAGGCCAGCCAGAGCCAGACTGGTGGTGTATAGGTCCATCACACTGGCCAGCTGGAAACTCACCTGCAAAAAGACAAGGCCATAAAAGAGATACAACTGTAGTACTAGAAGCCATTTCAAGATATATATATATATATATATATATACATATATAGTACACTCCAAAAGTTTGGACACACCTTCTCATTCAATGTGTTTTCTTCATTATCCTGACTATTTACACTGTAGATTCTCACTGAAGGCATCAAAACTATGAATGAACACATGTTTACTGTGTTATGTCCTTAACAAAAAAAGTGAAATAAGTGAAAACATGTTTTATATTCTAGTTTCTTCAAAATAGCCACCCTTTGCTCTGATTACTGCTTTGCACACTCTTGGCATTCTCTTGATGCACTACCATTTCAGGTAGTCACCTGAAATGGTTTTCACTTCATAGTTGTGCCTTATCGGGGTTAATTAGTGGAATTTCCTGCTTTATCAATCAGATATCACTACTATACAGTCATCACCAACACCCCCTTTTACAGCCATTTAAAGAGGAGGAAGAGAGGCTTAGAAAGAAGCTTAAGAAAATAAGTGTAAAACTATACTGAGATGATCTTTGGTATTTAAAATCTTGTTAGGGGTGTCAAAATTATATAGATAATCCACATCGTACCTCTGGGCTGCCAGATCATCATCTGTCAGATGACACATAAACTATGCAAATTTATATATATATATATATATATATATATATATATATATATATATATATATATATATATATATATATATATATATATATTATTTACACAATGTGACTGTGCGAACAGATTTTACAAGCAGACACATACACTGTTTTAATGTTAGTGCTGACAGGTGCTGTACCAGTTTCACATCAGCAAAGTATCTCATTCATCTCTATTACTGAGATTCATCCCTTCATGCCTTAACTGTTTCTGCCATTCAGCAGCGGTTTATTTCAGTCCACACATCAAGAATGAACTATTACACACATCACGAGCACCACAAGCACCCTCTTTTTATGCTGGATTTTTCTCATGAGGGTGAACGTGGTAACAATGCATTGTCATGATAGGATGTTTGCATGTGTGCTGCATGTGTGTACACCATCTAGCAAAAAGAGGCGCATTTCTTCAGTCTCCTTAATCTCCGCTTGCAGGTTTGTGTATGAAACCTCTAAAATGCCTCTCTTTCTAAATTAGTTTTTTTTTTTTTTGAGGGGGGAAAAAGGGAAAAAAAGGGTGGGGGGGGCAGCGAAGAAAGAGGAGAGGAAGTATAGGGAGAGGACAAGGCCTGGGCAAGCGGGTGGCTGGAGCTGGAGCGAGCTGGTGTTTTATCTCCCTCTCCCAGTCCCAGTGAAAAGCTTTATTTTATTTATAAACTTTGAACTATTTTCAGATAAAATGCCATTTTTTCGCTGTCATCCTTGATCTTCCGTTCCATTCTCTCCTGAGCGAGCCTTAGAGGGAGACGGCACGCTCACAATCAGATAGCGCTATCAGGCCTCTGCAGCTGCACCGCCATGTGCCGCTGTGCTCCTATCGGCAGCCAGCACACACACACGCACACACACACATATACTCATACACACACACAGGCTCCTAAGCACTGAAATGAATTCCCTTTTCTTCTATATCCACAGAACTAGCCACAGAAAGGACTCTGCAACGCATTCCATGATCTATCTGCACATCCAGACACACACACACACACACACACACACACACACACACACACACACACACACACACACACACACACACACACACACACACACACACACACACACACACACACACACACACACACACACACACACACACACACACACACACACACAGATTTAGTCCTTCACTTCATTTTTCTTTCTTCCATGTGCAATGGCAAGCACACGCGCGCACACACACACACACACACACACACACACACACACACACACAGTTAAAGGATACAAGACAAAAAGACAATAAGCAAAAGTGACATTTAGTTGGTAATAACTTGCATGACCAAAAAACCCAAACTTTCGGACGTTTTCTATCTTTTATTTCATTCCTTTGTTAGCTTTGCCCCCCCCCCCTTCCTGGACTCATCACTCTCTATTAATGTCACTTTTTCTTATAAAAGTCTCCCTTTCTTTTCTTCCGCTCATTTCTTCCTGTGTTGTGAGTGGCGATGTCGGTTATCAGCGAAGGCAGCGCTTCTATCCCCGACTCAGCCACTCTGCCTGTGTGTCTGCCGCCTGATAAAAACACAACAAAAGGGATTGTGGCGCTCTACAACGTTGCCGTGCCACACCCCCCCCTCCCCATCTTTGTTCCTATAGCCGACCCCCCACCCCGCCTCATCATCCCGGCCCCTCACCCCCCCCACCATCGGGCACCGGGGGAATGCTGAACGCGCACCTGCTCCCATTCCAGTACACCTCCTTTCACCTTTTTAAATACAAGTTTTTGACATTGTAAACTGATAGCCACGGGAACATGTGCAATCGCTAACTTTCATCTCACGGATGCATCCCTAGATAAATAGCTTTTTGTCCTATAGTTCCCAAACATTCGCGTCATCGTAATAGCGGTAAGAAGCGTCCACGCTCTGTGAAGTAAACCTACTGAAAAGCCCCTTTTAACAAAAGGCTTGTTTGTTGTCCCTGGTATTTCAACCCAAGAGCTTATGGGACTTTTTTAAATGTGCAGATCAACAGAGATTTCACAAGAGCACAAAATAAGAGAGTAGCAAAAAAAAAAATAAAAAAAGTGATAAATCCAGGACCTGAATCGTACAGTAGCGGCGACAAAGGAGCTTTGTCATCACATCTCTAGAGAGCTTCGGGGAGGATCTATGGACCCTCGTTCTCGCTGCCAAGCCACAACAGCAGATACACACTGACACACACACACGCTCACCCACACGCACAGATGTTTTGTGATATCCCTGCATTGGTAGTATTTACAACTGTGTCGCTTTCGGTGGTCGACAAAGTTTAGCTTTACACGCATAATATATGCAAATGCAAAGTGGTTATGGGACCACACAAGAAACGACGCAGGCGTGTTCTGCACACGTGCACACACAGACACAGTGGACGATTATAACGCGGCACAGGTGCAAGCAAAAGCCAACACAACAAACGTTTCCTGGCAGTGTGGCTTCTTTTAGCACTCCTCCCTTCTTTTTTTTTTCTACACCAGCCACCTCACTTTTACTTCTTCCTTGCTTCCTTCCCTGCAGCCCCCCTCACCCCCCTCTTCCCTTCTCTCCCCCCTTCCCCCCCCCCCTCTGGTTCCTTTATCCTGAGCGCCTGGCATATTCAGATACTGAAGTCCTCATTACGGCTCAATCCAACCTCAGCAAACACACAAACAGATTAGCCGCTTAAGACGCTCCCAATCCCCCTCTCCCTCACTACTCTGCAGTGCTATCAGGCCCCAGCACACCCCTGTGAGATGAGCCAGGGGCAAGGCTTACTGCAGACTGCAGCCTCCGCTCGCTCCTCCACCAAATCCCTCTGCGCCACAGCCCCGTGTCACAGCTGCCCCTAATACAATTAAAAGTCATTTGCAGAACGCACAAGCTTAGAGGATCACGGTGTGGGTGGGGTGTGGAGGGGGGTTAAATTTGGGGAGGGGGGGGGGATGAGAGAGCATCAGGGCATTAATTCCAGCCAAAAATATTTGGGGGGAAAAACAGCGGGAAGAAAAAAAAGCAACCACACACTTCGCGGCCGCAATCGTTTTATCTGCGGAGTTCGATCGCTCGATAGAAGTCGAACGCAGCAAAGATTAACCGCTCGCATCTCCGGTGGGTCAGAGTTGTGCACATGTAGCTGTAAATAATGCACAAAAGAAACAAACAAAAAAAGAAACAACCATTCAACGCAGAGGATTAGCGAAATAATTGTTCATTTACTCTTAACCTGATTTACGGCTGCTGTATGTCGCCCGTAGCTTTGCGGAGGCCATT
The DNA here is from genome assembly GCA_030544235.1 of Lepturacanthus savala. Lineage (NCBI taxonomy): Eukaryota > Metazoa > Chordata > Actinopteri > Scombriformes > Trichiuridae > Lepturacanthus > Lepturacanthus savala. Next base: position 18,175,347 of record CM060462.1, on the reverse strand, counting down.
TTTTTCCCGCCTTCTGGTACTTGTTGATAGGCGGAACATTAGGAAGCGATCGTGCTCAGAAGGAGAACACCGACAGAAAAAAAAAAAGCTTGGCTCTGAATCTACCCGGCGACGGTAGCGCTCAACGTCTCGTCTCAAGAGGAGATGGTAGGGATTTAGTGAATGATCTTTTCTTGGAAAGGCTTTATAAGGTGGAAAAAAAATCACTGGGGAATTCTCACTGTGCCTTCTTTGATGTGACCGGGCCACCAGGCAATGGCTGGCTCCCGCATGCCCCCTTCATAGGTGGTCTCCTTCCCGCAGAGGAACGGCCCGTTGCTGCCACCTGAAGAATTGGGAGCACAGAAACATGAATTAATACCCACACACACACACACACAAAAATGTTTTCCCTAAACCTAATAACTGGTTGGGCCCTTAGCAGCAACAACTGCAATCAAGTTGCAATGACTTGCAAAGGATTTCTTACAGCACGGTGGAGGAATTTTGGCCCGGTCATCTTCGTAGAATTGTAATTCAGAGGATTTCGAGCTTTTTTAGGGTCATGCCCCAGCATCTCTCAGGACTTTGACTAGGCCACTCCAAAGTTTTCATTTGGAGCCATTCAGAGGTGGACTTGCTGGTGCCTTTTGGATCATTGTCCTGCTACAGAACCTGAGTTGGTTTCAGCTCGAGGTCACAGATGGCTGGACATTCTCCTTCGGGATTTTTTTTTTTGGCAGACAGCTGAATTTATGGTTCCATTTATCACAGCAATTCTTCCAGGCCCTGAAGCAGCAAAACAGCCCCACACTACCACCACCATATTTTACTGTTGGTATGATGTTCTTTTTCTTTTACTTTTCGCCAGAAGTAATAGGACACACACCTTCAAAATAAGTTAACTTTTGTCTCGTCAGACCACAGAGTATTTTCCCAAATGTCTTGGGGATCATCAAGATGTTTTTGGGCAAAACTGAGACGCGCCTTAATATTCTTTTTGCACAGCAGCGGTTTTCATCTTGAAACTCGGCCATGCAGACGTTTTTTGCCCGGTTTCTTTCTTATGACAGTGTCATGAACACTGACCTTAACCGAGGCGAGTGAGGCCAGCGGTTCTTTGGATGTTGTTGTGTGGTCTTTCGTGACTCTTGGAAGAGTCGTCGCTGCTCTTGGGGTAATTATGGTTGGCTGGCCATTCCTGGGAAGGTTCAGCACTGTCGTTCACTAGAGCCCCAAAGCTTTAGAAATGGATTTATAGCCTTTTCAAGACAAATAGATCTCAATTACTTTCCTTCATATTTGTTCCTGAATTTCTTTAGATCTCGTCATGATGCCTAGCTTTTGGTGATCTGTTCCCCTACTTCCCTTTGTCAGACAGGTCCTATTTAGCTGATTTCTTGACGCCCAGGGCCATGTAGGTTTGTTTTTTTGTCCCTTATTAATAAAAACCAATCAATCAAACAATAAAAAAATAAGAAAACAAGAAGGTGACAAAAGACAAACAAATTTTGACAAAAGGCTGTTTGAGTGCAGGACTTACTCTCATTGGGGCCTGACATCAGAGCAGCTCCGTTGTCTGAAGTGAAGAAGACCAAGGTATTATTTTGGATGCCCAGAGTCCGCAGCTGTGATAGGATCTGACCGATGCTGTAATCCAGCTCCATCACTGCATCTCCATACCTGCGGCCAATCACAGCACATAACATTATCCTTGCCGTATATATTCATGTTTATCTACACTACAGTTCAAAAGTTTTAGAACACACATTGTTTTTTGAATTTTTATTGAAGTTTAAGCGGTTTAATTCTAATAAATACATATTTACATTGTAGGTTCTCACTGAAGGCATCAAAACTATGAATGAACACATGTTTATGGTGTTATGTCCTTAACCAAAATGGTGAAATAACTGAAAACATGTTTCATATTCTAGTTTCTTCAAAATAGCCACCCTTTGCTCTGATTACTGCTTTGCACACTCTTGGCATTCTCTTGATGAACTACTTTTTTCACTTCATAGTTGTGCCTTATCAGGGTTAATTAGTGGAATTTCTTGCTTTATCAATCAGAGCAGAACCCCATGTTCTAGACCTAGTTAGTCAGGAGTTCATCCTACAGAAAGATAATCCACATCGTACCTCTGAGCATCATTTGTCAGATGATCATGTGAAACTATGACAATTTCAATAAAAAACAAAAAATCAAGGTGTTCTTAAACTTTTGACCGGTGGTGTATGTATGTGCCTGATTGTCGGACTATAGAGGAGTCCGTAACGTAGGGCATTAACGTACCGGCCTCGCTGGCTCTTCCCTAAGAAGGGTTTGGATGCGTAGACAGGGGCGTGAGTGGCGTCGGCGGCCCAGTACAGGAAGAAGGGCTTTCGGGCCCAGGTCTGCCGGACTATGAAGTCAAGCCCTTCCTGGAAGAAGGTGTGTCAATGTTCAATGACTTACACTAGCTTTTTTCACAGTGCTGCTATAAAGCTGTAGTATAGTACACCACCTCTTTCTCACAGTTGCCAATTTACTTGACTCAATTTATCTTATAAAAAATGCAAAAGCCCTGCAATAAATGATACCTTAATGAAGGTTAAAAGGTTCTTCTTTTGTTTAAACTGTGTTAGAAAGGTGTTGATTAAACTTCGTTCATCATTTTAAAGGCTCTAATTTGTGGCGAGCGCATGTCTGTGCTGAAGAATAAAAGTCCAACATTTGTTTTAAAACATGGATACATGGAAAACCTTTCTACCAGTGAAGTTAATGTTTAATTCAAAAGTGATATTACTGTTTCATTAGTGGTTAAAACAGTGCTAAGCAAAGATTCCTTCTTGTGTGTACCTTATAGTACTGGATATCATATTGAATTGTCCTATGGGGACTGATGTCTACCTTGCTCTTCTGTATTTCTGATGGTTAACAAAAGATAATTTAACAAATCCAATCAGGTATTTCAAAGTTGTTTCCCTTGTTTAATTTACAAGCAATAATCCACATTATTACCTGCGCTGCTGACACCAGTCTCATAAGACATGCTAATAAAAGCTTCACAAAGCTCCTCTTGACAGACCCGTCCCTTTCCTCTGATGACATATTATACCTTCTCATGCATGCAGTGTGTCTCTGCATGCTGCTTTTGATGCCTTTAGGAACAGAATGGAAGGGACCGGCGTAGGCGGCAGGGATAATCAGCGCGAGTGTGCGCTAAACTCAACAATCCACTTCTGCCAGTAGAAGGCACAATAATGATCTAAGGCCAGAATCAGGCTATAAATGCTATGATTTAATTGCTTCGCGCAGGAAAACATTGAACGTATAAAGGTGACGCATTTCTCCGAGAGAGGGGTATCATTTTGCAATAAAGCTGAACTTACCTGCAGGTAAATCTGTGTGAGGTTGGACTCTCCGGTCTTCCTGTTAATCTGAAACTCCTCATAGAACCTGGAAAACAAGGGAGTTGACATAGTTCATTAACTGCACCAACGGTGTCAAACTCAATTTAGCTTCCAGGTCACATTCAGCACAATTTAATCTCAACTGGGCCGGACAAGTACAAATTTAGAATAAATATAAATAAATAAATATATAATTAATTTATAATTAATTAACCTTCAATTTATACATCAGGAAAGATGACATGACAAGAAAAAACAACACGTCTTATTTATTATATATTTAAATTAATGAAATCTTTGGTGAAAATACCTCGGTTTTGATACAATTAGTCCTATATGAAATATCACATTCCATTCAGAGATAATGTCACTTATTTCAAGGTTTTTTTGTGTGTTTGGTCAATTTAGTCTTTATTCTTAAAATAAGATTAAATTGTTTGACTTTTTATGGACTTTTTGGACATTTTTATCTCATAATTCTTCACTTATGATCCCATATTTTGGAAAAAACTTGCAAAATTATCCGCCAAATCAAGTTAATTCTACTCAATATCGGACAAATCATATTAAATAC